>JBBPCS010003061.1:0-12729 GCA_037974645.1 Hollardia meadi
ACACACACACACACACACACACACACACACACACACACACACACACACACACACACACACACACACACACACTGGACACCATAACATGATAATATTTCCTTTTGTTATCCTTTTGTTATTATTATGGTATTTCTCTTTCCTCTTGCAATATCAGTATTATTATGCTTTTTTCATTGTTTTATTTGATTGAGTAATGTCTTTTCCCTTTTCCTGTTTTATTTTTTAGAAAAAAGAAAAAGATTAAAGAGAAAAAAAACCCCAATGGGTCAAATGACTGCATGTAATGTGAAAATTAATAATAATACTGCCTTAAAATAAATATAATAAAATAAAAATAGCCCAAATAAAATAAAGGATGTCTTCCTGTTGACTTCAAAGGGGAAGAGGGTCATAATGGTGGTTTCCTGCTGTCTGTGGGAACAACAGTCTAGGCTGAGCAGAGCTGGATGTCTGCTGTAATGATGACCATGTTTACAGTATTGTGAAAGTGTTCACGAAAGCTGCTTAGAAAAAGTAGTTCAAACCACTTGTGAAAAATGTACTTAATGGTCAATGTACATGTGATACAAAATTATTGTACAAAAAAGTCACATGCCAGTAAAAAGAGGCCACTCAATTGAGTTTATTGCAAAAGCACCCACTTGTTCGCAGGTCATTCATAAACCAAATAAAATACCCCACTACTCATGAGAAAGTGCAGGAATGTCAGCTTTGGTTCTGTATAGACTGTCAATTTGTTAATAAATAATAATCAATACTGACTAATTGACACCTGATATATTCAAGTGACGAATGTATTGCCCAGGCATGCATTCTCAGCAGTCACAATTGAATTGTTGAGGTTGTAACCATCAGCTGCAGAGGCGAAATCTGCATCAATGTACAGCAAAGATGAACTCCACGTGAAGCAAAGACGCTAAATTTGCTCACGTGATTCTCTAATTTTGCACATGTGTGATTGTACCTTCACAGTAGAAAAGCCTTGGTAAAAAATAAAGATAAGTTATTTTCTTCATTTTATGGCCCAAAATTTGTTTGTAATTTCAGTAGTTAACTACACAAAAAAGTAATTTAACTACTTGAATCACTTTGCAAATATGAATGCAGTGGAACTACCAGCAAGCGACTGCAAAATGTAGTTAAACTACTGGTGTAATTACATGTAGTTCACTACTTCCCAACACTGCATTTATATTTGCGTTTTGTAGTTTATATAAACCGCTGAGTAAGAGGTTACTGTTTTATTCAGAGCAACACACCTTGACAGAATATTCATGTGTTTCAGTTGACCCTTGCTGCATATGTTTTCAAAGTTAAATCTCTTCCACATAAACTTTAAGTCATACCTGAACGTTCGTCTGGGCTCTCCCTGGAGGAACTCCGCCAACATAGATGGGACTGCTGACGTGCCAGGAGACGTTGCTTCCCTGAGCTCTGTCTTCCAGCACGGTGAGCCCATCAATTATTAACCGCCCCATACTCCCATCTCGGATAAAAATAACCTTCAGCATGAGAAGAGAGAAGGTCGTCACTGTAGAAATTGTTAACTAAAAATGCATGTGTATACAGTTTGAGAGATCTTACATTGTGCCATGCACCGTCATTGTATTTCTCTTCGCTCTTGATTTTGACTCTTTGGTCTGCTACGTTGAAGGTGTATACTAGCTTCCCGTGGGCCAGGAAGAGAGCCATGAAGTTGTCCTCTTGGACATCAGACACATAAAAGATGAGGCCAAAGGATGAGTGTGTCTTCAGGGATAAGGAGAAGTGGGACCTGGGTGGTGGTACGTGCATTTAGTCATGCGTGCAGACACAAAGAAACTTTTGAAAGTGCATGTGTGGAGTGAGATTTTGAACAGACTTGACCTTCAGGTTACTCTTATAGAGTTCTTGGCTTGACATACCTCTCAGAAAGGGAGTCTGGGAGGTCTGTGTAGTGCTGCCTGCTGTTGGCGATGCCACCATAGTGGAAAGCTTGGCGGACAGCTCTGGGACTTGAGGAAAGGTAGCAGGGCTCCACGTTCACCTCTGATGGCTCCTGGTCATCACTCTTCAGTTCCATCAGGCCCAGAGGGATGCTGGACTTCTCCCTGCTAACCTATGAGAGCATTTAGTGGATGTCAGGATGGCCCAGATCATTAGAACCAAAAGAAAAAGGATAGATCCACAGAAAAAGGTGTTCAACAGGGTCTAAAATCTCTCTTTAGTTTTAGTTTAGTTTAGGGTATTAGCACAAAATAAAGATACACAATCAATAGAAAATACATTCCAGTGCAGAGAAGCCTAAAAGAACACAAAGCTAGATATGCACAACCAACATATATACTTAAATGCTGGCAAAGAAAATAGCAATTTCTGTGATATATTGAATGATTTCCGTAATTGCAGACCTCTAAATTTGATTTTAAAAATTGATGTCTAGATACGGTAGAGATATGATGGATAGGTCGCAGCCCAAACAATATTAAAGTAGTGGATATATGGAAAAATGAGACTATAATAAGAAGGATGGACCAAAGAATAAATAAACTTTTCTCAAAATACCAAGCCTCTTCATGGAAAAATGGATCATATTGTAATTTTTTTTTAAATGTATCTAGCACACCACAGTTTATAAATATTTTTAGCTCGTATGAGAATGATTTGTTTTTCTTACAAAAAATTCAAGTTGTTGAACTTATTAATATTGAAAGTAAGCTTGTTCAGCTGTAAGCATTTAAAAACAGCAGACATTTCATTATTTACACACTCTATTAGTGTTTTGAAGGCATCACGAGAGGCTACAAGATTGGTGTCATCTGCAAATAATATAGGAAGAAGTTTTTTACAGGTCGTTAATGTACATCAAAAATAATACAGGGCCATGGATAGAACCATGGGGTAAAGTAAGTATTACATAAAGTATTACTGGCCTCTTAGATATGCAACCATTGATGGATACAATGTCTTACTTATCATTTAAATAGTAAATAAACCACACAATATTTATTAAGTTTAGAAATAAGAGTTTTATGATTGACAGTATCAAAATGCTTTGGTCAAATCTAAAAAGACACAGAGCCCGAATATTTTTAACAAGCTGCAAGAATGTTCATTTAGCTGAGTATTTCTTCTGAAAACCATACTGATGGCTTTAAAGGATGTTGTTGTTCTCTACTAACAACTTGGAGGTTCTCCAGAATTCTTGAAAAACAGGGTAATATAGATATTGGACAATAAGTGCCGCAATTATTGTCAGTTATCTTTTCATTTTACCCTCTGTGACTGGCTCTGTTTGGCTCTGGAAGGGTGTTCCCTGTGCCTCGAAAGCAGAGCAGCAGGGGGGCGCTGGACTGGACAGTCCTGCAGGGAGGTCTGGACCTTCTCTGTGTACCGCTGGAAGTCCTCAGGCTCAATGTCCCGGTCCTGTCTGCAGAAATACAAGTGGAAGAGGTGACAGAGACACTCTCAGCACACCAACATTTCTCCATAGCAGCAAACTCCACGTCTGTAGATGGAAAGCAGCAACTAGAGCCAAATCCTCAGTTAGAATGCTCTCAGTGCAATGTCAGTCTGAAGAGACGTGAGACAATTTTGGGACAATATTTACCTGTTGATGTAGGTGTAGCTGATGCAGCCTGTGAAGTTCTTGGAGCTGCTGCTTGGAGACCCTCCGTAGAAGAAGGTCTTCACAGCAGAACCTGACGGGGATCTTGCAGCCGATGACGGACGTTTCTTGTCCTGCTTGTCTTTGTCGTCCACCAACAGTGAATACCTAAGGTGAACAGTTGAACCTGTTTGAATCCTGACACTTTTTTTCTTCTAACTACCGACTTACTGTGTGTCAAAGTATCTTCATTCTGAGCACATTGACATTAACAAATTCATTAACAAGTTCACATATATTTATACAGATACACAAGAAATTGTCTCAATCTGCCCTTTTTCTTATTCTTACATAACAGCAACAAAGAAAACAATAGCAAAAACGTACAGAAGAGAAAAGTAATTAAACAAAAACAAAAATAAAAAACCTATCCAAATCCACCCTTCTATCATTACACTATCTTGTTCGTAAAAGGAGGAATGACTGCAGGATAATGAGTGAGAGGGGACCAAGTTTTGACAAAATATGACATCTTATCCATAAGAGTGAATCTAATTATTTCTAAAGGAAGTGTGTTTGTACAGAAAACATAGAGCAGTAAACCAAACTTAAAGGAACAGTTCACCCAAAAATTAAAAATCAGTCATGATCTACTCACCCCCCATGCCGAAGTCCACAAAACATTTCTGGAGCTTCACAGCAAAACAGTGATGCTGCGTTCTCCTAAACAACTGAAGATGCTGGGGAGGTGTGGGGGTGCCAAGCTAAAAGCATGAGCAGCTACAGTGAAGATTTGAGCTTTAAACATGGTGTAACTAATGTCTTTTCAAATAAAATTTTGATTTTGGGGCTTCTGACTTGGATTACAGATTGATGTTTTATGTTTTTGTTTTTTTTTACATTTTAAAACAAGTCCACAGTTTTGCCAGTTGTTTAAGAGAATACTGCAACTTTGCTTTGATGTGACGCTCCAGAAATGATTTGTGGACAAAGAAACTTCACCCGACTTTCCATCAGTCGATAACAACTGAATTTTCAGTTTGGGGTGAACTGTTCCTTGTGTTTAAGCAATCAAACAACCTTAAAGTGTAATTAATGGGGATGTAGAACTGTTCCATCTACGAGGAATTCTTACATCTTTCAAACAATATACAGTTGAGAGGAAACATGTAGAAACGACTAAACGTCAGCTGTTAGCAGGACTTTGCAGCTGTGAAGCTGAACACTTACTTCTGATTGTTCACTGAGGCCACTAAGAAGTGTGTCCTTCCGTCATTGTATTGCTTCTTGTGTGATTTAACTCGTGTGCCCCTGCAGTTCAACACCACGGCTCCGTTCTCCAGAGAGATGCTGAACTCATCAGACTGAAGTTGGAGTAAAAATGTTTGGAGTTATTAGTTAGCAGCACAGGAAGATTTTTGATTTATGACAAAATGATACATGCAATTATCCTTTTTTAACCTATTTTAAAACCCACCCAACCATTGAAATCGAGCATTATACTACTTTCTAAAATGTGACTTTTATCCATGTGCATCAAGACATAGATGAGTGTATACCCCTTCACTGTGGTAGAACAGGAGTCCACTGGACTGCAGTGTTCGGAAGTTGAGTCCTCCTTCGAAGTTGTCAAAGGGTGAGATCTTTGCGATGGATCCCAAGTATCCCTCTCCACTGAAAACGGCTTTACGGGACATCTGTCACAACAGAAACACGTCTCACTTTCATCACCCATTACCTTTCACTCTCCGCTCAGCTAACACTTCAGTGATCACCCAATGGGAATAAAGATTGATTCATGTGGAAGCTGTTGAACTACAATAGCCAATTATTTTCTCTCAATTGAGAGGGAAAGTTTGTGTGTGTGTGTGCAGATGTTTGTGAGGCTGAATGTGCGATCTACTCTTCATCCATATTTAGTAGTGATTCCAGAGGGACATGCGCAGAGCGTTATCACTGACAGTCAGTGCTTGGAAAGTGGTGGACGGAGCACTTACAAAGGACTCCTCAGGGCAGCCGCTGCTGATGCCAATGGTACCAGGCTCCTCTAGCAGGTTGAAGTCTTTTTTCTGGAACTGGAAACCTTTCACACAGCCTTTCAGGCCTACGACAGCAGACAACTCAGGCCTGTGGTGACACACACACACTGTCACCATCTTATAGTCATATTCTAAGCTGCTATAGACAAGGCATCTATGTATAAAGCGTGCTTCTTATGCTGCCAAATTGCAAAGTGGGGCTTACACATATCTAGACTCCATAACTAGCTTCTAACAGCAATGACCTGAAACTTTAAGGTGCAATGATATAATTTTTTAGTTACTTGGGGACAGAAGAACTCCGCAACAAACTAAAAAACACACCTTTGAGAATAATAGGCTTATGGCTGCCATGTTAGCAAACAGTTGCCTTTTTACACATCCAGCAGAGACAGAGCAACATTCATCCAGACTCATGTTTTTGCCCACCTGTCGAATGTAGCTCCCCTTTTAGCTCTGGTTTGGTTTTCACCAACTCCTGGGAAAGTTTTACTAATATAGCTGTTCGTCTTCTAGTTGACCAGCCAGGTGCTAACTTTGTGTGTATGCTGTTTGGTGTTGGGCACACAATGTATACAGAAATGTATCAGGGGTTTTTTTCAACATTAGAATTTAGGGGTCTCTAAAACCCAAACAGTGACCTAAAAGGGGCTAAAAAGTTATGGAGGGTTGCAGAGTTTGGTGATAAGTGCCCTCTTTTACCCAATGCTCATTTTATTCATTGTTAATATAAAAGATATTGATTGCTGATTGAACGCAAAGCTGCACTAATGCTGTTTTTAGTGAAAAATCTTGGCTAAACTACCAGTCCAGCACCAAATAGCAGACAGCCAAAGTTAGCATCTAGCTGGTAAACATAGTGGAGCCATTAGCTGCTGAAGAGCCAAATGGCCTTACATTCATCAGGTGGCCAGAAACACAGCTCCAAACTAATGTTACATTGCTCTTTGTCTGCTGGATGTGTAAAGGACAACTGTTTTCCAACTCATTCTAATCATTGACCGTATATAAAGATGGACAACATGAGAGCTTCTTTAAAGTTAAGCCAGAACATCTAGATCGCCCCTGGTGGTGGGCTGCAGTATAGGATATAAATCTCACCCCTCAATTTTAGCAGATGGGACATGGGTTAAACTAAAAACTCAAAGTATACATCAAATTAATTTTTCCCAAAGATGGTTTCTGTCGTTTTAGGTTGTTCTTATTACGCTGATGTATGTTCAAGTCTAATCAGTTTGGTTTTAGTTAGTTATTTGATGCTATAAAAAGGGGGTGAAATGTCATGATTGACAGCTGAGATCTGCTCGCAATTGAGTTGGGCAGGTGATCACTACTGCGCACTCCAAATGATGTCATCATCGCAAAGATGGCAGTGCTTGTATCCAGGATATTTTAGATTCATTTTTGTACAATGGGAGAAAGTGGAGATGCGTCAGCCATCTTTATTTATGTCAATGGTTCTAATGCAGCTTTAACAGTAGTGAACAACTGTGTCATCCAGAGAAGTTGGACTTTAAAAAATGAAGTACTTTGCTCTCCGCTGCCACTATCTTGCCACTTTTGTAAATAGAGTTCCTGGAAAAGAGACCTCTGTTGTGTTGTGTGTAATATGTCTGGTTGTTACAGTATTTAACTCACCTGGATTTGAGAATGCTCGAGGGAGCCCCGCCTATGTAGATATCTGAGAAAGGCAGAGTGGTTTTCGGATTCTCCATAGATTTAACATGGCTCTTGTCCACCAGTAGGATAACCTTCTTTGACTGATGGTAAATTACCGACACCTGTGCAAAGGGCCAAACACCGTCAGTTATAGACATACATTCACGAGTTCAAGTCAAAATTGTCTAACCAGCTAAATGAGAAAAAGTAATCTACCTCGTGGTATCGGGCATCATTTATCTGCAGCTTTGGTAAACTACTCTCAAAAAGTTGTGGCCCAGTGCTGAAGCCAAAGTCGTACGTAAGGCGCAGGAAGCCATTCTTTAACTCCAAAAGGAAATATTTATCCTGAAAAAAGAAGTCAAAACACATTAATCACATTTCAGCAACATAGAACAATGAAAGCTAAATATGCCTCTTCTCTTCATCGGTTAATAGAAAGAAGAAAATATAACATGATGAGTTGTGATGTATATTTAATGTACTGTATATGTGGACATTTTTATATAGAACTTCTTATCAAGTGATACCCAGGCTCTCAGGTCTGGGGTCACCCTGACACTACATTTACCGAACGGTGAGTTTTCATTTTGAGATATTAGACATATGCTAATATTTCAGTGTGAAAGACGTCATTAGGTCTGAAGTGGTCTTTAGACTTACCCCATTGACCATGAGGAAAAGGACACCATTGTTTACAACAGTTCGCACCGCAATATCAAATCTTGTGACAACACCAAATTTGCCCCTCCTCTCAATATTATTGATGAATGCGTAGCCCGTTCCATCAAACAGGTAGCTGGCAATACGACTCTGGGAAAATGCCAACTTGTACCTGAGGGTAGAAGGAGAAATGTTATTTGATACGTAAAACATTTTCAAAAAGTCTAGACGATAATAATTCAGATAATAATCAGATAATTCAGACACATCTCTTGCACTTCAACACAAGAAAAAGTCTCAAATGAGAGGGCTGGATTTCCCAGAAGTTCCAGGCTTACAAAGTGTCAATTGGTTTTGTTGATTTGATTGATAGCATTATTAGCTAATGCCAATGCTGTGTGCATTGTACTCAAATGGAATTTGAAGGTGGCACACAATGCACAGGAAATGGTAGGTGGGGGTGAGGGGGTCTGTAACAGGTTAATCCGGCCATGCAAATGTGTACCTGGGGCACGGTGTTGACGTAATCACATCAATTTTGTGAGTCACTTTGAAATTGTATAGACTGATAACGTCGTTGTTCATTGAACTCAACTCGATGCAGCCCACAAAGGGAGCGAGACTCAGAGGAGGTGGAAGCTAGTTCATAGAAAAAGACAAATAAAACAAATATGTCATCATATAAGAACAGCTAATTAAATAAGGATTGATTTGAATTGAGGAATGTGTGTAAAAGGAGTTACCTTGATATCTGGTGGGACACCACCCACAAAGAACACTGTATCCTTGGGGTCGAGGTCAAACAGTGAGTCAGTGCCTGGAGCCTCGCCTTTCTGGATGAACTTCTGCTCATCTGTGGAGCTCTGACTGGGGATGGTCAGGAAGACTTTTCCATGTCTGCCCAGCCTGCAAGTCAAGAGCACAAAGAGGCATGAGTAATCAAAAGGGCCCCATGTAAGAATTATTTTGGTATTCTTATCGGACATCAGACTTTTTGAGGCCTTTTGCTCGTAAAAGTCAGATTCAGCAAACCCTCCTGACTGAACACACTTGCTGTAAATTGCTTGTTTGAACTTGATAACCTGTTCATCAGTAGGTGTGCTATTGTGAGATCAGATCATGAGCACAACTGACGCTCCCAAATTTCTACATAAGGCTACCTGTTCTATTATGGTTCATTCACAAAAATGTTACCAAACAATAAAGAAATACACCACAGAACTATTAAGTCCTGCTGTTGGAAATCAGGGACAAAACAATTTGAAAATTGTGACTGCAGCTGCCAAAGATGTGTCATCAGAGCAGTGCTGTAGTCTACTGTGAGTGAAACAATAGACTACAGCACTGCTGAAACCACCGGCAAAGTGTGGATGAGATGCCCGCATGCGTGCATGTTTGTTGTTGCACACTTGTACGATACAAACAAGACAAGGACCCAGTCGTAAAAACAGAGACACTTCACGGGGTACCTTTAACTTTTGTCTTATATTTTTATTTTAATTGATAGCAGTAACCCATTTAAATTCCAAACTCATTCAAATTGCTTGAGAAAATCTTTTCATTTCATGAGTTCTATCAAGTCACTTTAAAGTCCAAGTGAAATGGCATTTCAAGAGTATCTAGCTTTCGTGTTTTCTTACATATTTTCAAAATATTATTTTAAAACAGGATAGGCAGGTGGGACATGATGTGATTTTAACGTTGAAAAGTGGGCATGTAGCGACAGTACACACAGAGTAGTATCAGGGAGAGAGATACCATCATATGTTCCATGTACGGTGCTGTGAAAAAGTATTTGCCCCCCCTCCCGATTTCTTCTATTTTTGCTTATTTGTCACATTTAAATGTTTCAGATCATCCAACTAATTCTAATACAAGATAAAGACAACATGAGTAAACACAAAATACAGTTTTTAAATGATCATTCCATTTATTGAAGGTAAAGATTTATTCAAAACCTATATCATCCATGTGAAAAAGTAATTGCCCCTCTAACCTAATAACTGGTTGGGCCACCCTTGGCGGCAATAACTGCAATTAAACGTTTGCAATAACTTGTGAACTTGCTTGTGCTTTGGATCATTGTCCTGCTGCATAATCCAACTGCGCTTGAGCTTTAGTTCACGAATTGATGGGCAGACATTCTCCTTCACGATTTTCTGGTAGAAAGCAGAATTCATGGTTCCATCAATTATGGCAAGTCGTCCAGGTCCTGAAGCAGCAAAGCAGCCCCAGACCATCACACTACCACCACCGTGTTTGACTGTTGGTATGATGTTCTTATTGTGGAATGCTGTGTTAGATTTACGCCAGATGGAACTGGACCCATGTCTTCCAAAAAGTTCTACTTTTGACTCAGTCCACAGAATATTATCCCAAAAGTCTTGGGGGTCATCAAGATGTTTTTTTTTGGCAAATGTGAGACAAGCCTTTGTGTTCTTTTTAGTCAGCAGTGGTTTGCGCCTTGCAACTCTCCTATAGATGCCATTTTTGCCCAGTGTCTTTCTTATTGTGGAATCACGAACATTGACCTTTAACTGATCCAAGTGAGGCCTGCAGTTCTTTAGATGTTCATCTGGGTTCTTTTGTGACCTCCTGGATGAGTCATCGAAGTGCTCTTGGAGGAATTTTGGTAGGCTGTTCCAAGTTTTCTCCATTTGTAGGTAATGGGTCTTACGGTGGTTCCCTGGAGTCCCAGAGCCTTAGAAATGGCTTTGTAACCCTTTCCAGACGGATAGATAGATGACTTTGTTTCGCATCTGTTCTTGTATTTCTTTAGGGTTGGATAGCTTTTTTCCTTCAATACATGAAATCATCATTTAAAACCTGCATTTTGTGTTTACTTGGGTTATCTTTGTCTAATATTAAAATGAGTTTGATGACCTGAAACATTTCAGTGTGACAAATATACAAAAATAGAAGAAATCAGGAAGGGTCAAATACTTTTTCACAGCACTGTAGTTACTGAAGCATTCCACTGTAAAATTCCTCGCACCTTATTTTTCTCAAAGTGAAAAAATCCTGACCAACTGGTCTGTAATCACAGTATTTTGAAAAAAACTAAACACCAAAATACCATGCTTTTGCTAGCTAGGTAACGAATTAATCTTAGTTCTGCGCTGCTAAATTTGAAGAATGATGGATGGATGGATTGGAAAAAATAGTTGAATAGGTGCACAACATGACCAGGGTGATCTAAAAGGGTTAAACATGCATTTTTCATTTCATCAATGCTACTTGAACAAATCTGTATGTACGAGTAATTCTTGCACAAGGCCAAAAGTTGATGTATAAAGTTCATTACCTCTCTACTTTGATGTAGTTGAAGACTGCAGGCCATTGGCTGACAGGCTTTGAACTCAGTGGGATCTCAACATCTTCACCCCCAAGGTTGTACACGTACACCAGGTTGTCATTCTTAATGGCCAGTCCCATGTAGTCTTTCCGACCCTGTGAGCGAAAACAGCAGAAAAAGTTCATAGTATCTTGCATCATGGTTGAATTACCCTGCTCATTTTCTCCATTTCCAACAGGGAAATGATAATATTTTATGTTATTTCACCTTGAAATACAGTGGTTTCAAAAACATGAACATCCTTCATTTGTGACAACCAATAGAGCTCATGCCGTGGCTATTATTCCACCCTGAAAAGCTGTATAAAAACACCACTGCATAGATTACAGTGGCAGTGATATCACCAAGGTGAAGAGTCGTCAAAGAGAACAGAGAGTCCTCACATTGGGTTGCTGTACTGTTTCTGTGCCCCGGTGGGCAGGGGCTAACGGTATTTATGTAAATGGACTTCAACTTTGAAGGCACACACATGCGCTATTGTCACAGGTCTCTTGGAGACCCTTTGAAAGTGCGCTTTCAAAGCCCCTGCTTCCATGATCACAACAAACTATTCATGTCCACAAGCTGCTCCCTGCCTTTCATCTTTGCCCTGGGCCTCTGGGTGCGAGTTTGTGAAGTTTCAGCGGCCGATCTGGGCCACATACCCACCCTAAAACCTCCTTGCTAAGTAGCACTTATTCGACAAATACACAAGTGTTTTTACTTGATGTAATGGCTCCCATTTGTATCCACTTAGCATCCTTCCTGGTAGGCATTTGCTTCCTAGTCACCCATTACCCCAAATTGCAAAGCAGCCCTTTTTGTTTTCCCTGAATTCCTCACACTTCTGTCTCCCAGGTATAAGATGAAACGGTCCTCTATGGGATCCTTGTCGGGGTCCACTCTCATGAACAAGCTGATGGACGTCACTGTCTTCAGTTCTTCCAGGTTGCTGTGAGGATGCACCTCCACAGAGGACTGACCGTTGAACTTCATGGACACTTGGACCTGGGGTGGAAAACAAACCAGAATGACTTAAAGCTCAAGTTGAGATCAACAGTAGGAGTGGGTTTTGTTGTTTTTTTTTTAATCTCAAAAACTGAATTGCTAAAGTATTGCATGGGAAAATATTCAATATCCCAAGAAGGTAACCTGCCTGTCAGCTATTAGCATCTATCTATCTGGGCAGAGCCCTGGATTTTAATAAGGTTTATGGTTGTTTAATGAATAGTGTGGGTATCTATCAGGTTCTACAAACTGTGGTGAGTTTGGCATGTGTACTTTTATACAGTCGTTATAGTAGGGTGACCAGATGTCCCCGTTTTCAAGGGATAGTCCTCGTTTTTGGTGGCCTGTCCCCGGCTGGAGCTTTCCCTGGAAATGTCCCCGTTTTTGGCTGGACCGCAGAGGGCCAGCCCTATGGGTTGTGTCTGACTGACTGAGTGAGT
>JBBPCS010003062.1:0-12728 GCA_037974645.1 Hollardia meadi
ACACACACACACACACACACACACACACACACACACACACACACACACACACACACACACACACACACACACAAGTTGGTGTCTGTGTTTTTCTTGTTGTGCCCTGTTGATCATACGTATGTACAACAGTGGCTTCCTGCTGTGTTTTCTCCAAGTTAAACCGCATGTGCTTGCTGTTAATCTACCTGAGTGGAAAGAAGGGGAAGAATAGAGCTGTTCTTTTCAGAGAGGGGGAGAGGAAGGGAGGACATAATGTGGAGGAGGAGGGAGGGGGACACTGTTACTCATTTTTAGAATGTGTTTGTGCTTTTCAAGGCTAACTCTGTGCTGATATCTGCTGGTAAAACATGCAATTGCTAATACTTTGTGAAGGTATTGAAACATTGAAGGGTCAGTTCATTCAAATCACAAAAAACCCCAAACATAATAACATAATTTTCCGTTTGCACTTGTGGAATCTAGCCACACAGATAGATTTGTTCTTCTTTGGTGTGAGTTTGAATTGTCCTCCACTCAGACTTGATACCACCCTGGTAAAATAAGGGTGAACAGCATTTGTTTTTTGGCAAAATATACGAGAGTAGCTGGGACAGTGGAAAAGGTTGCTGCTCTTAGTTTATGAAACATCATTTCACAGAGCATATCTTGATGTTCATGATTAGAGGATATTTTTTAGGCTCTTCCACATCATAAAAGTGCATCCTATACATCAGAACCAAATAAATATTTCACTGCTGCAGTGAACTTTCATTACGCTGTGGCCTCAACACTTGTGAAAACAGCTGGTCAGCAGTGTGACTTTAAAACTCCAATTCTCTTTTTATTCCAATGGTTCTTGACTTTTCAGACCTTCTATGCATTATATTTGTCATGTAACAGAGATAATGTGTGTGTTGTACTTTTGTGTGATGCTTAAAAATCAAAAGAAGAAACAATAGGATGTAATCAGTAATAATTTTAGTAGTATACAGTATGTGTGGATGTATGTTTGAGTGTACGGTTTTGTAACATTTCATTCAGCAGCTTATTGGGATTTCTTCGTGTTGTGAGTACAGTAAGTAGAAGTTGGCCTTGAAGGCTTTCTTCCAGAAACATTATCTTAACACATGTTAAACGTTGTGAAAGGGTGTATTTTTAACCAAAACCATGGAGATTTTTCTAAACGTAACGTAAAGTGTTTTTGTTGTGTAAATTAGGGGTGGCCGATATAGCCTCGAAATTATATCACGATATTTCAAAGAAATTTGCGATAACGATATTTATGATGATATAGAAAAAAAATACTGAACAACATTTTATTGGTGATTGCAGCTTGCAGGCAGCATTTATTAGTGCAAACAAAATGAAGGGCATTTTCCATCCTTCTTTTCCAACTAGCTAGCTACTGTCATTGATGACAGACTACCTATTTCGAAGTGTGAATCTATTGCCACAAGGTGGCAGCAACAGCAACATTATAGTGCAGTAGTGACACAGCATTATATACAGTGACACAGCATAAGCCTGCACAATATTATCACGTAATAAAATTGACCTCAAATTTTAAGTACAAATGTAAACAAACAGCAGCAATCCAAACAAACCTTCAGTCAAAATGTAAACACTCACTGTTTATAAAAAGAAAATACAAATGCTTTCAAAACTTAAATAACAGATGCCTTGCATCTTTTTTTTAAAAAATTACCATCAAATGAGGTGGAATATCAGTGCTGGAACTGTTGCATTGCCTCTAATTACCACTCGCAATTTTTTGGCCCATGTGATCCTCGGGAAAGAAACTTGTCTCAAAGCAGGAGTTTTGCAGCTTCCAGTCGTTGTTGATGTAGTGCACGGTCAGGCTGATATATGGTTCCGCGGTTTGGCTCGACCACATGTCCGTGGTTGAGGCAAAAAAACTCCACTGACGATAGTGTAGCTGCTAGTTTGTTGCTGCATGCTTCATACATCGCAGGCAAGGATGTCTTTGAAAAGTATTTTCTACCTGGAATGTTGTATCTTGGGTTTGGGCTTTTTAACCAGTTGCTTAAAGCCCTCCTTTTCCACCGTTTGGATTGGCATCATATCCTTGGCCAAACAATATGTAACCGCATCAGTAATTTCTATCCACTGTTTGCTCTTCCTGTCATATGGAGTGCAACTAGCGAGTGCTCCAGCGATGCTCGGTTGAGTCATTTGTTTACTTTTGGGCCGCACATCACCAGCTGCTATCTCTTCCTTCATAGCCGGGTTGAACTCGACGGTGTGTTTTTGCTTCAAGTGGTGAAACAAGTTTGTTGTGTTTCCACCTTTAGCAGTAACAGTTTTCTTGCATATTTTGCAAAATATTGTACTTTGTTGGAGGTCTGACCACTTGTAGCCAAACCATTTCCACATTATTGAAGTAGCTCCCTTTTTAGGAACTAAATTGTCATCATTGGAGGCTGTCGCGTCCCGGGCTGACACACTGCTCTCGTTCTCAGACATCTTTGGGCTTGTGTCGTTGTTGAACGCATTCACGCTAGGGAATGTAAATGCGTCATACGTCATGGCGTCGCTATATCATTGATATTGTGATGACACTTTTTTATCACGTAAAAATTTATACTGGTATTATCTTGGACGGCATGATATGGCACAGCCCTAGTGTAAATCTAATAAAGTATTTGTGGTGCCTAAACCAAACCATGTACTTTTGTTAGCTAAACTTAACCAAGTATTTGTGGTGCCTAAACCGAACCATGTATTTTTGTTAGCTAAACTTCACCAAGTATTTGTGGTGCCTAAACTGCACCAAAGTGCGACCAAAAAAAGAAAATAATTACTGAATGAAAAAGAAACAAAAGAGCCTACTCAGGGATACGAACTCCAATCTTCTAGGTGCAAGCCCTGGATACAACCACCACTTGGCCACGAGACTGTTCTGGCTCCACCTGATCTGTGACACTTTATAATACATGCTTTATGACAGAAGAGGCTTTCTGTCATACAGAGCTTTCTACTAAAAAGCTCTGTTGGCTTGCTGCCAGAAAGCTGCCCGGAAGCTACCTGGCAGAAAGCCTTCAAGGCTAATTTCTCCCATCTGCGAGTAGCATAATGCATCTTGTTGTATTTGTGTCCTGTAAAGTATAGCCTATAATTTATTGTCTGACTCCTGTTTAAATCTAACTCTGAAACTAGATATACCATAGTATGTTAAGAACCATATATGTTTACTTACTCCATATGAATGCTACATGTGGGGTTTAAGTAAAATGTCAGCCTGAACAATGTACATTAAAGCTGCATGTCTGGTTTTGTTATTTTGTATGGCTTTGTATTGTAAAATGTTTGGACGACCTCTTATAATAACAGAAAAACTATTCAGTATCAAGTCGCCTAATATATTTATAATTGTAATCATTTTTCACATAAAAATACTATTCTGGTATTATTTGTGGGTCCCATAAGAGTCCAATTTAAGGAGGTAGACAGTGTTTCCTCTCTAATTGTACAGGCAGAAATTGCATTAAGATAAAAGCTTCCCAACAATGATAAATTCTGAATTTAGTCTGTCTAAAATCAAAAATAGATAGACGTTGCCCCCCCACCCCCAACACCAGGCCAAAACAGTCACCCCAGGGGAAACACTGGTAGATATTACTGATTGATTATTGATTTGAATTCCATTTTGTGGACCAGGGTGGCAGGCAATGGTGGGGACCTAGGCTTGCTGACTCTTGGCAGCGCAGACTGGTTCTGGGGACGTGGAACGCCACCTCTCTCGCGGGGAAGGAACCGGAGCTAGTGCGTAAGATGGAGCGATACCAGCTAGATATAGTTAAATCAAGAATATTTCCAGCCTAATGCGTCTTTGTTTTGTCCTGCATTGCAAATTAAACCTCATGACCCAATATTAAAACTCTAGTAAGGATGGCTTCCAGTTTGATCGTCCCAGATGTTCATGGTAAATTTATGTTACCAAAACAAATACAGAAATGTTGTATTGATATAAAAAGGGCCTGAAAGGCATGATCAAAAGGTAAAAACAGAAAAGGATCCCCTTGAAAGCAGCTTGCTTCTGGCTTTTTTTCAGCCTTAAAGTGTGATTTTGTGTGTGTGTGTGCTTGTGCATGTGTGTACAGTGAACAGACTCCCACTGTGTGGAGAGAGAATGATGGAGGGTGGGAATCCTGGATGATGTGCTCAGTGCAGACCGGCCTGCCTTGCACTGGATTCTCCAGCTGCCCCGCACCCGCACCCGCAACCCCACCACCACCAAGCCACGCCCAACCCCCACAGCCCCACCCTCTCCCTCTCACTGCTTCCACTTTTTCCCAGCATCCCCTTCTCTTTCTCTCAGCTGTGTGGCACCACTGTCTCTCTAGGGAGGAGCCTACAGCGCTGCTGCATCACACAAGACACAGAGGCGGGTGAGGGACACAGTGTGAAAGTGAAAGACAGGGAGAGAGAGGGGGAGCATTGTACCGTGCAGATATCAGCTCTTAATATACAAGGCAGACACTCCATTTTTTTCTTTTATATCATTCTATTTTTGGCTGTTCCTGCCACGCCAAAAAAAAACAGAGAGCTACAACTTCATCGAGGATAACAAGTCCAAGAGGAAGGAGGGAGAAACAGACAGAGAGAGAATTAAACAGCCTTGGGAAAAGCAAGGCGACTTTCAGCTGTGAGGAGGAGAGAGAGGGGAAAAAAGCGCGAGGGAGTAAGAGAGGGAGGAAGGGAGGGAGGGAGGAAATAATTAAATAAATCCCAGGGAGGAGAGAGAAGGAGGGAGGGATTGTCAGAGTGAGGGAGAGGAGGGGATGTAGCAGTGTGTATCCTTGCTGGCTCACCACACATACACATACATACACACATACACACACGTACACACATACACACGCACACTTAGCCTGGATAATGTGCTGAAAGAGGTGGAGAGAAAGGAAGAAGGCAAACCGGTGAGCTATCTATCTCTGCATCCTTCCATCCATCCATCCGTTCCATCCATCTTTTCATCAGTCTGTGTGTGCTTCCACGCCATACCCCGACACAATGGATTTAGACGAGTGTGTTCTTGTCTGGATTTTTGTTTGTGTGTGTGTGTGTGTGTGTGTGTGTGTGTATAGAAGACCTATCTGCCTCCGCGATTAGCATGTGTGATTGATTCATGCCTTATTGCTCGTCGTGTCACGCATTGCAGGCAGGGATTGTGTGCATGCAACCTGCTAGCTGTGCTAGCGTGACTGGTGCCTGTGCCTGGCTGGCTCCCTTCACTGTTTTGTAGCCCTGGAAGGCTGTCTGGCAGTCCGCTACCAGGCTGCACCTGCCAACGAGTGCGACATGCTGTTGGTGTGCATATATGTGTGTAAGGTTGCATTGTTATGACGGTGTATGATTCAGCCGTTATATCAGACTCGTGCTGGTCCTAAATTCAGACGTGTTGTAGTGAGTGCCATCCACCTCTGATATAATGGCTCTGATGCAGGTTGAATGCACATAAGAACACTGTTACACTGGTTTGTCTCAATGTTTTTTCAAGGGCTTATCCATCCTGACAAGAATTCATTTCTGTCAGAGAACTTTTTATTTTTAGAAACCTTTGTGCCATGAAAATGCTTCAAAAATTGAATATTAGTGATGACAGCATTAATCCAAAAATGTCAATGTTAAGATTGACCTTCAAAACAACTCTTGATGCACCCTAATTGGCAGACAAACCAAAATGTCTCTCCGTCTCTGTTAGTCAGGATATATATATCTATGGGTGTGTGTGTGTGTGTGGAGGGGTTCCAGGGGATTGCTTACCTGATAGCAGCGCTCATTGCGACAGAGGAGAGGCTCAGAAGAAGTCTTTAAAAAAAAACCCAATGTGTTCTTTCCTCTCTCTCTTTTCTTCCCTTCCAGAGAGAAAGGAAAGTCTGGCACAGTTGTGGATGTGTTACTGGGCAAATTGGCAAGCCAAAATTAATTTACTTTTCATGGTTAGCACTACTGAACCTGTGGAAACAACTAGATAATGTCTCTATTGGTTCTGGAGGAGCTTTATCAAATCTGAGAAAATAACTCTGGTGATGTTATTGGGCTTGGAGACAACATATTTTCAACAGAAAGCTCTGTTTAGCTCTGGACATGAAGTTTGAAAAACCTGGATGTTTATCAGGCATGAAGAGCATATTGAGATTCTTTCAAGCTGCATTATGGGAAATGTAGGATTGTGTGAGTTTGACCCATAGGGACAAAGAATTAAATTACCTTTGCCTCTGCTGCATTAATTTCGACCATTCTTTTTTGCAATTCAACTTTATGGAATTTAAAGCCTAAATTAAAATTAGGTAGTTTTCAATTTGTACGAGACAATTTGTGTATGGGGACTAATAACTGTGGCAGAGTCTCATGGATATCATAGCATTTAGAGCTAAATTGCCATTGCGTTGTATTTCATTCATTTAGCCTGACATTGTTCTTTTGTTGGTTGATTTCTATTTAGAGGGGGGTTATTTTGTTTTGTTTTGCTGTAGCTATTCTGTAGCGAATGGCTTTATCAGTCCTGTCCACATTTTCAGTCAACATGGAAGCTGCAGTAGAAGTTGTTAGCTTAAAGTTTTTCACATTGATCAATGAAATATGACAATTTAAGTGTTCTGATTTCCATTCATCCATGCTTGTTAGCATTTTTGTAGCCATTTTCTGTCACTATTTGACTGTGTGTGGCCATTCAGAGGTTAATATTCAGAGGTTAAAGCCCTGTCCCACCCAAAGTACTCATATATTTACCCCTTGATTCCACTGGGCACCTCTCTGTAATGTTGCGTGTCCAACGTGTTTTTTTTTCTCTATCCTCCACATAGCCTGATACCCCACGGGTATACCCTCTTGCCCATATAAGACTGTGGGGTATGGGGCCGTGCTTGCCTGATTTTGTTTGTAGGCAACCTAGTTAAAAATGTTTATTGTTTGTCTGTTCTGAGAAGTGAAACACGATCCGGAGTCTGCACAGGTTATTTTATTTTGAAAATTGACCAGATTCTCTATGCCGTTCCTGTGTCTGACTTCCTGCCTGAAGGACTGTGCAGCTTGACGTGTCAAAAATGGACTAGGCACGTATTCTCCATGGAGCATAACGGAGACACTTCTCTGAGACACTTCTGAAACATGCCATGGCACAACTGATGGGATTACGAGCATTGTCAAGAATGGCTGCGATCATCTCCGGTGGCTGCGGTGCAGACGTGCCAGGTGGAATTTTGGGGTTAGGTCCAAGTAACCAAAAGGTTCCTTCAGCCCGTTCTTGTCATTGTTTTCCACTGCGGTCTAAAGACCTGCAAAGATCAGGAAAAGTAGTCCACTGAAAAAGCAACAGTTGTTAATACATTTTTTACAGACATTTTTGTGATTAACAATACAAAAGCGATGATGCCATTCTCAATGATTCTTCCTTCTGTAACTCCATGTTGATGTGTCAAAGCCCAATGAACAAAAAATAAACTGATTTGCAACTACAGATTTTTAAAAATGGTGATTGAAATTAAATGTTGCGAGTTCTTGACCAATCAGAAATGTTCAAAGTTCCTGTATTTTTGGAAAATACTCATCACTGGAGCATGAACTTTTTTGGGGGTAATATAAAGCATTCCTCTAAAGGGTCCTAGGCCCTGGAGAAAGCTTAATGGACCATACCAAACTGAGGGAAAAATGTGATTCTTTAGAAACAAAGTTGAGATAATTGGCTTTACCCCTATTGCTGAATTAACATGTTCATCTGTTGGGGAACATTAAAGATATCCTTAAAAGAAAACTTTAAAATGGGAATTAAGAGTGGGGAAATATACCTCTTGCATCTCTCACCTCTCATCCTAATATAGGGACATTTCCACCTATTAATATTAGTGCAATATCAATGGTGTGTTCAGAAAGAAAGAAAGCAAATTTTCGCATCAGCCATTGTGTGAGTTTGATTGTGTGAGTTTGATTGTGGGCTCATTTATGTTTACTCCTGGTACTTGCATGAGTAACACGAGGTGTGTCTGTGTGTTTGAAGTCAGGTCAGCCACTGCCTGAAGTCAACACTCACCAGAGACTCTGGTTCTCTTGCACCTTTTTCCTCTTTCCTCTCTCATGAAGTAAAGTAAGGTTCCAGTTCCCCTCCTGTCAGCAGTCAACATTACAGTACATACACATCCGACAGTAGGCACATCCGCTTCTCATATGTGACTCTGCTTCAGACAAGTTGATAAACGAGAGTGAAAATAAATCCACTTTTATATCCGAAAAGTTTAAAAAGTAAATTCTCTTCTGCCTGTTAAAGAGCTCCAGATAGGAGCTTAGACCGATGTGACTGCGGGTGTTAAGTCCTCTAGAAGGTCCTCACCATACACCCCTCTGCAAAGCCCCACAACACGCTTGAATTTTTCGCTGAAGTTGAACATTGTCAACTCGTGTGATTGACGCAAAAACGCCAATTTGCATCTTTCCATTTACTTTGTATGTAGTCTGGCCGTGCAGAAAATTTTATTTGCTTTCTATTTGAACACACAATTGCATGTGATTTGACAAAGCTATTTGTCTTTTCCAAGGACAGAAGGCCCGAGCCATCTGGAAAGCGTTACATTTTATATCCTAACACCAGGCTGAGTGCTCATCCTGCAAGGCTCTACCATTATTCATTGTCTTGGTGACACCATGTGTTAATTGCTATTGTGCATTCCTCTGATGCCGGGCTGGTGGTAATGGCTCAGCCCTTTTTGCTTTGAATGTTTTTTTTGCCTGAAGTGACAAGGCACTTTAACATTCATCCTGTCTGTCCTTGGCTTGCTCTTTGCAGCGCTGGGAGGTGAATACAGAGTATTAAATGGTTTGGTGGCATTTGGTGCTGTTTTGAGCAATAGTGGCCATGCTGTGTGGAATCTGAGTCATCCTGTGTATTGATCCATACGCGGCTTCCTACTATTTTGGAGCCTGTGTAGGACAATAGCTCTGTGTGTGTGTGTGTGTGTGGTCGGAAGTTACTTTCCTGTGTATCAGTTTTGCTGAGTGAACACTGACCTATTAATAGCATTTTATGGATAATGCTCGCTTTAACAGCTCAGTCTGCAATGCAGTCATTGATATGCAATGCTACATAATGATACATCTGTTCCCATTTTCTACTTGTAAGTGGATGTGACTCTATCAGTGTATATCAGCAGATGCAGCTCTCCACCAGGTTTTCTGCTGTATGGGTTAAAGGGCCCACTGGGACTGAATTATGGAGCTCCTGTCAGCCTGAAAGTCGTTAAACTGGTTAACTGGAGACCACCTGATTCAAGGGACTGCTGCCTTCAATGCCTGGCTGACTGTGGCACTGGAAACCTTTCATGATATGTGTACCAGCATCAGTCACTGGTAACAGTTTACAGTATACTTAACTTAAATATACAAATATAGAAGTACAAATCTCTTAACAAATTTATATTAAAAAATTCACCTAATAAAACCTAACTCAATTACAATAATTAACGCTACATAACAATTGCAGGACCAAGAACAGCAAAATACTTATTATACTTGCTTTCTCCAGCAAAATACACCTCTCCTGACTAATTGCATGTCCTGCACATGAGAAAACCCTCTCAGGTGGTGTTGATGAGGTCTGTACACACAGGTATGTGTTTGAAAGTGCAGACAATATGGGGAGGCTGTCCCGCAATTAGTACTTTATAAATGCATCAACGTTACATTACTAACCTGACGTCGAAAGGCTGCTGTCGCTGGCTGATGATGTGCTTGGCATGGGGTCACGCAAGCAGTCAAACACAATGTATCCTTTTGCTTTCAAGTGTATCCCGTGCGTCGCCAGATGCTTCATTAAGTTTGACGTGTTCCCCCCTCTACACACAATTGTTTTGAAACATTTGTTGCATGTCCCAGTGTCGAAATCCTTTCGAGTGAAATACAGCCACACTTTCGACAGCTTAGCTTTAGGCAATTTAACCGTGTTTGCTGTAGCTACTAGCTAATGGTAGGCTTCTGTTACGTGCAGCCAGAGCCATGGAGACAGCGTGTTGCCACAAGAGTTACGTGTAGTGTTACAGGCATGTGCGGTGATGTTTATGTTGCTGTAAGCAGGGCAGGGGAACTCTTTCAGTACACAGCTCTGGCACCGAAATGAGGCACCGAAGTCTGTGTTGTGATTCGGTCCGGTAGGTACTGGCCGTGTAGGAACCGCACATGCACACAGGAACCACATTAGCACCGGATTTTGGTACCCAACCCTAATCAAGGTTAGGTTGTCATCATGCTTCAATGCCATGAAGCATCATTTGCATTTTAACAGGGAATGCAGTTGGCAAGCTCAATACTGGCAACCTGTGGGATTACATAAATTTGTCTGCCATAGCTTGGAACCAGAGATGGGGAAGCTACTTTCAAAATCTAATTTCAGTGTACTCATTCCTTATTTTAAATTGTAGCGACTGATGTAATCCTCTGGGATGCCTCAGAGATATAATCTGATTGTTTCTTTCACTTATGGATTAATGTACCTCCATGCCACCACAAATAGCGTGCACTCAAATAAATTTTTTCACTATATATGATGTCATTATCTAGCCCCAGTCTCTACCACTTTCTCATGTTATATGAAATTTTTGTGTGACTAGTGATTAGTGCAATACTTGGGTAGTCGCTGCAGTTTTTCAAATTTGCTTCATCCACGATTTTTCCAAACAAATTTGAGCTATTGCTTTTTAGTTGCTGAGGGGAGCTGAATGAAGCCTGATTACTGAGACTTGCACACCGAGCTTGAAGCTTAGCAAGGCTAAAAAGCTAGGCTATTGCTGTGTTTACACCATGGACTGTATAATAAATAGTTTTACACAAACAGTGAAGCAAATTATCGCCAATTCACCAGTCAGGATACCTTACTATACATTAATTGCAAGCTAGCGATCATCAGAAGGCACCAGGGGGTGCATGTCTGGGTGTGTTTGTGTTCAGTTTAGCCTCTAGCCTAACTGAACTCAGCACTTACCAGAAACTCTGGTTCTTTCCGTTAGCCTCCATTGCTCTTTCCCTTTTCTCATCCCCTCTCTGTACATGTACATTTCCCCACCATTCAGCAGTCACATAAGAGAATTACTGTAACATTAAATTACAGTGGATTTCGGATCACTTCTGCAGCGGTTGAGAAGTGAGAGTGAAGATGAAGCCACTTTTTAATCCCAAACGTTTAATAAAAAACTCTGTGCTCTCCTCCCGCCAGTAAATGGCTCCAGATCAGAACCAGAGGAGAAATCGGTGACTCTGGGTGTTTATTTGGGTCTCCGGGTGTATTTATTCAATTAACCACACAACAAGCCATATTATTCGTTTGCATGAAAAATTCTCCAACACAGCAAACAAGGCCGAGAGGTCAAGTTCAGTGAGTCGCATTAGATGAAGTGAAGTCTAGCAGACAGCTCACAGCTACGCTGTCACTCAAAGTGACCATGTCCTTAATATGCATAACTCTTAGTCCTAATATACTTGAGTTAAGTAAATGAGTGAGTTATTTAAAAATTCACCCCAATTGTCATGAACGTAACTATAGAGAGCGAAACATTTTTTTGTACCAGGTTGTGAAAATGTTTACTTCAGCTGTAAAGTTGGGCATTTTGATACGGGCTCTCAAAGAATCCTTCAATTTCAGTACTAAACATTAAAAAAAATTCCAAAAAGAAGTGGCTTTTTTGTAAGTGGATACAAATATACCAGTGGAAAGTTTTTGGACTACCAATAGCTGTTTATTTTCTGATAGTCAAAGATTTTCAAAAAATTAAATATAACAGCCGTTTGTCCAGAATCACTGGAGCTAAAACCATTTTAAAAGAATGGGACATTGAAACAGAGTAGCATCAAGAGGTTAATTGTGTCTTACATCTAACTCCATCACATCAGAGCAGCCGTGCAACATTAATTTACTGTTGCATGCAGCATATAAACAGTACAACAGCTGCATCTGTAACAATAGTGTTGTGTAATGAACGAGCAGGAATTAATCACTGCACTGAAAGTGTGGCCAACCCCCCTGAGGATAAAAAATACACCAGGCTACCAACAACAACATCAACACAGTGCAAACTATTGCAGCTTCCAGGCAGGACCAGCTGCCTTGTTTAGAGGAATAATGGCACAAAGCTTCCTTGTTTAACACCTCTGGTCTTTTAAATGTTTACCTGTCCATTATTGAGCAGCTACAGTATGATCTGTGGTGCCACAAAGAGTGCTGAGCCAGAGACCAATCATTTTGCCTCTGTGATATTAACAGGGAGGATGTTATTTGTTGTTTATGTTAGGACACCGGTCAACATTATGAGACATTAGTAATAAGTGTGACAAGTGTGAGAAATCTGATATCTATTACTGTCATGATTCACTCTCATTCAGACCTGTTTCTGGTAATTTTCCACTCGCCTGACCT
Source organism: Hollardia meadi (assembly GCA_037974645.1). Taxonomy (NCBI): domain Eukaryota; kingdom Metazoa; phylum Chordata; class Actinopteri; order Tetraodontiformes; family Triacanthodidae; genus Hollardia; species Hollardia meadi. Next base: position 12,398 of record JBBPCS010003062.1, read on the forward strand.
CTGCTCTACTCTACCTGTCAGCCACGCCCTCCTAATCAGCCAATGCTACTCACCTGGTCTCTCAGCTGCTCCGTATCTGCAATCAGTCCGCCCATATAAACTCCTGCTCCACACTCATTGTCTGCCAGATTATTCTTAGCTCTCATGCAAGACTCTCCAGCGATTTTCCCCGGACTGATCTCCCATTGTCGACTCTGCCTGTCCCTGACTCTCCTGCCTTGTCTCCGCCCTGGAAAATCCAACAGCCTTCTGTCCTCAACCACGAAAACTGTCTCTGCCCTTCCTGGTTTCTGTCTGCCTGTTCCCGTGGCTGTTTGGTCTTTCCCTGCTT
>JBBPCS010003063.1:0-12728 GCA_037974645.1 Hollardia meadi
GTGACTAAATGTCAAGAAAGGAAATATTCTTACAGCTATTTTCCTTATTAAACAGAAAAATACAACCGTACACCTTCAAGTTTCTCTCTCTTACCCAACTAAGACGAGCTTAGTTGAGTCAAACCAACTGTATCTCCTGTCATCAAACTGGGCTCCACTGGTCTCCAGCCATTTGGTGTCCAGCCGCGTTTAGTCTGCGGAGCCCGGTTGAGCTGAGCCCTGTTGCCCGCGGTAGCTCCCTCCGTGATCCGAGGTTGAAACCTAGGCAGACTTCAGTGAGCAGGGGGCGCACTAGCTCCACTGCTAATAAAGCTAACAGTCGCTTTAGCTAGAACTAAAGATTCCACAGCTCAGGATAACTAAATTGAAGCAGTTACTCTGGTGATATGCTGTCCCCTACTGTATATTTTTGGAGGTACCTTCAAATTGTGGCTATATTTTACAGATTACACCTTTAATGTTACACACTGCACCACCTGTACAGTACACTTTTTAAACTCCAGTTGAATAGATAGATAGATAGATAGATAGATAGATAGATAGATAGATAGATAGATAGATAGATAGATAGATAGATAGATACTTTATGCATCCCGAGGGAAATGTAGGAAACGTCACTGTGCAGCGTGCACAGATTATTCATGGGTACAAAGGACTCAGAGTAGTGTTCTGAATAAAAAGCCCAGAATATAAGAACTGAGGCAAAGTCAAATCTTGGTCAACCTTTTCCTGAAGTGTGCATCTGTGCCTCAAATATACTGACAAACACAAGTGACTTCAGTTTATTCATCTCACAGACTTGATTGTGTGCTTTGACTGAGCTCAGGCAGTATAAATGATCAAATCTACATCTACTGCTGCGAAGCTCCAGAAATGTTTTTTAGATGAGGAAACTTAACCTGACTTTCAATCCACATGGTGGTGCGTAGGTAATGATTGAATTTGCCACAGCTGTGGCTCTCGGTATTTTTCCATGTTCTCTGTTTGTCCCGCCTGTTTTCCCCTCTGATTCGTCGAGGGCGCGGCTCCACTCACCCGACACACCTGGTCCCTCTACTCACCTGCTGCTCATCTACTCATCAACTCCAGTTTAAGAACGCCGGTCATCCTCTCAGCCATCGACAGATTATTCAGTCCGCGACGTGTTAGCACCGATCCTCCTGCAGCTACACCATCCTCGTAAAGCAAGACCCAAATACTGTGGCTTTCTGTAACTGTCCCACCGTGTTTGAATAAAGCCATGAAAGAATCATCAACATAACTGACATCTATGTCTGCATGCCAAAGAGCCATTACTTTTGGGTGATCCTTGTGTGTTTGACATTGCTTTTTCTGCATTCGCCATTGTGTGGAGGCCTTTCACCGGCAAGTCGCAGCGTAATTGACACATGAAAGCTGATAAGTGAGAGCCAGTGAAGCGCAGCAAAACCGTCTAAACAAGCATCAATAATAGACAGTTGCACTTTCTCCTGGGCTAAACACTGCAGGAGGTACGTAGACTGAAACCAACCATCTGTGGCCCAAACAAAACCCCTCTGAAGCTCTGATCTCTACCCCCTCCCCACCACCCTCTCTCCCAAGACCCCAATTCTTAGGGGAGTTTGCAGCTATTTAATGTTTAATGCCCTCTAAAGCCAAAAGAATGCTAATTTTTGTGGCCTGCTACCAATTTTCCTTCCTTTTCACTCTCACCCCAAAATTACAAATCTGTTGTCTCCACGGCCCCATTTATCCCCAATGTTACAGCTGGGGACAATTATGCACAGGAAGCTCGCGGGGGGACGTATTCTGGGAGCAGCCAGGAAGCGAGTGGCGGATCTATCCTTCAAGGAAACCGAAGCACTACAGACTGCAGGGGGGGTGCTCTTTGGCCACAGGGTCCTTCTGGGGTCTCTTCACTGAAGATCAGCCAAAGCAAGACATGGAGGCGGGTGGGGGATTTGAAGATAGGGGGATGAAAGAAGAGGAGAAAATGAGAAGCAACACTGGAGCTTCCCTCTGTTTACCCTCTGTCCTCCACTCCTGCTGCGCACAGTGTCTCAGCAACCCAACCCATCATATTTCCGGACAGAAGAAAATGTCTTTCTATCTCAAGCTCTCATTTTGTGAGAGTGGGTGAACTCAGAATTGACCCTACAAACAGAGTTTTATATTCTCTGCACAGCAGAAACCGGATCACTTATTTATGTTCCTTAACAGGAGGACAATGGCCTTGATTGACAAACATTTTTTTGTCCCAATAAATGTTTGGTTAAAGAGTATTTGAGAGCAAAATAATGATTTAAAAAAACACCCTACATGTGATTTCTGGATTTCATCCAACAGAATCTGAAGCGATTCCCCTCAACCTCAGCTGTACTTGTTTAGTGCTAAGTAGCAAATGTTAGCATGCTATGGAGCATGCCATTCTGTGCCTCTGATTCTCAAGTACACGTTGGGATGGTTATGGTTGCGTCATTACTCTACACACCTTGTTTTCAGCAGTTTCATGTAGGAACAATTTTCTTTGTTACACCACGCAGAAGGAAAATTGCATCTACTTATGGCTGAAAGGCTAGCTAACTAAGCTAGCAGACTTTACAACTCACCTAAGGAAGGCGTCTTCAATGCTTATATCCTGCCCCGTCACAAGTATTTTCTTGGCACTTTGCACTTGTTTTCTGGTGTTCAATCTAGTTCCACAGCCGATATCTCCAAAACTGAACAACTCGTACCAAAAAAAATTAGATGGATGCTTGAATAGCGCTACAAGCCAGGGGGAAAATATGTTGAATTTGGGGTGAACTGTCCCTTTTTAAAAATGGTGAACCTCTGCCTTTTTTCACCACAATAGCAAAAGACCAAAACTTTAGGACACCCAGCTGTCTGACTATTTGGATTTCTTCACAATGAGCATTGCAGCCTCACAGAGTTATAGCCACCTTCATCTACAGGATTTTCCACAGTTTAAATTCCACAACAAATGGTGGTCTGTGGGTTCAAAACAACAACAAAAACAAACAACCTTTACAGTAGTTTGACCATGGAAAAGGAACATTGAAGAGGAAGGGTGTAGAAAGAGAGGTTATGATACGTTTTCCTTCAGCTCTGATGATGGTTTGACCCGTGAGTTTGCAGCATTAGAGGACATGAGTCATGGTCCTTGGATGAAATAACTTAATTTTCCAACTTTTGCCTTCAACAACAACAAGAGTGAGGACCTGAACGCATGGCAGTCACCAACCATTAGTGACACAGCTTTCATCTACGGCAAGCAGTGGGTATGAATATTTCTGTGTTCAATAGTCTGTGTTTATCTGTGTGTGCATCCAGGTGCATTGTGGGACGGTTGGCGGATAAACATCCTCTCGAGGGAAGCGGGTCGGGGTGGCATTTCTCTGCAGGGACTCTTTTTGTTCTTGAAATATCCCCCCCATGCTTTCAATAATTCAGCAGGCAGCTTTTTCTTCTCTTTACTTCCACTTGATACGATGCCAACATTTCCCACCTCAGGGTTAAATATCTGCTCGCCTTCACTCCCCCAAAAGACACAAACAGAAGAGTTACACATCAAAGATATTCACAAGGCTGTGCATTTATTATGCACTGAACTGTTTGACCAATGCATGATACAGACGTACAATACATGAAACAGTGTGTCCACACTGTCTCTGTCTTGAGTCATGGGCTTTCACAGGAAATGTGTCATTGCTGTTCTTCATCCAGAATGTGTCCTTGAATAACTCGGGGTTGCATTTGACTGTAAAGACTAAAAGAAAAAGAGATTATAATTTATCAGGCTTCTGACGTCTTTGATGTGTAATTTATTTGCTTTTCTTACTCTCTTTGAGAAAGATGATATTTCATAACTGCTCCATAATGCATTAATCAAAAAGATTGTACACCATAGTTTCTATCCTAAAAAGAAACTTTCTTCAGGAATAAAAACAAAATCAAGGCGCTCGTTCAGATGCTGTTTTCTTTTCAAATGACCACGATCCTTTCCTATATCGTTCACCGTGTCCTTACGTTTTACTGTTTCCGTAAACCTTAACCAAGTAGTTTCGTGCCTAAATCTAAGTCTAACTATATGTTGTCCAGTCAGCACTCACATGAATCTAACCCTAACTGTAACCCTTGTTAACCCCTCGTAGAGCAGGGAGTGGGGAGCGGGGATAATACCTTTCTCTTACCTTAACCACAGCGCTGACTATACGGTTGTGATGATGCCAGATTTCAATACCACTGAAAAAAGAAAACCTTCCAACACATTTGTAATATAAATAACTACAGCAAGAGATTAAACTTTGGTAGTTTATGCACTATAATAATCTTGATATTGTATTGTTTTAAACACGTGGTATAGAAAAAGCATCAGAGTATCGAGACTTAGTGTTGACAAGGTAATCAGTTGTGACATTGTCCAGAGTTCCTGTAAGAAAACTGCTTCAGTTTGCATTTCTTCAATGACATTTTAAGAGTTTATTCAACTGAGCCATTCGTGAAATCCTCTCTGAAACTCCCATTTCTTCGACTATTTGAATCCACTTGATGGTACAGAAACAGTAAAACACTTTGCTGAACGGTGGTTTATTGTACGGCCCTCTTTCAAAACCAATGTTACATCCAGTAGTGCTTTAAATATTCACACTGAAGTGGGGAAATATGTGTCCGTTCTTCAAATATGATGTCACATTTCTGATTGTAGGGGTATAACTATAACTGGCCGACCTTTTTGTCATTGAAACAGTCACACAAAATCATATATTGCTGACATCACATGAGAGTTACTGTGTATCCATATACACCATCAGTTTTATACATCCACCATCTCTTTCCCTGGAGATACGAAAACATAGTTTCAAAGTCGTTTGTGGAGGTGTCACATTGAGCTTTAAAGAACACACACACACAAACACACAGACAGACAGATTTTTTTTTGCCTGTAATCAACCACACTGAATGACCCAGGTGGGATTTGGGGAAAGAGCCCACCTGTCCCAGGCCAGAAGACAAGACAGTGTGGCCTTGAGGGAAATGAGGGCAGATCACTCTTTGTGTGTGTGTGTGTTTGTGTTCTCGAGGGTAATCAGGCTCTGTGTTCAAAAGGATATGGGCTCTCGGGGGGTCGCGGGGTCAGAGGGGCCTACCTGACGACCGCGTTTATCATCAGCCGAGAAGTGGAGAGGAAAGGTCGTCTGTAACCATCTCAGATGTTGCTCAAAATCAATCTCGGAGTCGGCTGCAGCCGCAGACCAAAATGGAGACTGATTGTTTGGTTTTGTTGTGCAGCTGTGTGTCATTGCTTGTTTGGCTGTTGATTTGTTTTGCCAGGAGATTGATATCTGGAGGCACTTTTCTGTGGCAATGTAGCAGGAAATGCTATGTGGGTCAAAGTTTAAAATCTGTGGTTCAAAGCGCCATTGAGTCCATATGTTTGTTTGTTTTTAAATAGGTACTAGTGGTAAAAGACAAACAGAAAAGTTATTCATCACCAGTCTCCAAACTACACATTCTCAGAACATTAATGAACAAAATCTCAGTGAAGAAGTCAAGTAATTACAAGAATGATGCTAATATTCTTGCCTTTCAGCCTTGTTTGAACATTTTGCCTTCATAAATTTGTGAGTGCTAAAGAGGTAGTGACTTTGTAGGCATCTTCAAGCATTTGAGCAGAAACAGAGAAAACAGACTGCAGACGGGATTCTGTTCTGTAAATATGGTTTTGCTAATCATGACTAACATGCTGTTAGCAGGCTAAAATAATCCTGGAAACTCTCATGCAGCTCTTTGAAGTTTCAAACAGAATATTTTAGTTAAATTAAGACAAGTGCACACTTGTCCACACACATGTAAATAATATATTTATACATTACTTACACAGATACACATTTACTTTCTTTGTATTTATGTTGTTAATCCTTATATGCACCACTACATCACAGTAAATTCCTTGTATGTAAATACGTACTTGGCAATAAACTGTTTTCCATTGAAGTTTATGTCTTTTGGCTCACAGCATCACAAACTACATTTGCGTTAGTACTGTAGTTTTTGTATATTTTATCATGCACACATGAAGTATAGGTGATCATAATGATTTCTCACTAATGTTCTTATCTAAAAGTCAAAATTATACCTGTGAGATATAACACTATTTGTGTATGAAACTTATGAACGAATTTTTAAATGTGTATTAGTCTGCAACCTCCCAGTTCATTTTTGATTCCCGAGGGGCGTTATCAACGAGTGCAGACCAGATCTGTCTGGATGCAACTAACCGATCAGATCAATAACACTGTGCTGAGAGACGCATGCCAGTTGGGGTGATGTTTGGACCATGTTCAAGCAGGGAAAAAATGGAAACCTGGTCACAAACTTTTTCAAATTCTAACTAAACGGAATACTAAAATGTTTCTGAAAACCTTGAAGGGAAAGTTCATGCACAAGTTTGCAGGTTTGGACTTTAGGACTTGTTGCTTTGACAAAAGTTAGAGATGAAACATTCTCATCTGGATAATCTGGCTCTTATTATCATAATTGAGACTCATTCAAAAAAGTTTAACTATTTTCATAATTATGACTCACTACTTCCCACGTTTGACTAAATAAATCTCATAGTTAAGACGTTCTATGTCCTGGTACATCTTAAACAAGAAAAACACAAGCAGCCTCTCCATAAGTCTCAGAGGAGACGGGAGAAATGACAACAAAAGTATGAAAGAGCTTCTCTTCTATCGGTTCAGATAAGTGCTTTAAGTGACACGGAGTCTTTGATGATGGAGACCCTCTTAAGGAGTCAAATCAGTCAATTAGCATTCCTATGGCGTGGCCTCCTTTACAGGCTGAGCCTCTTCACTGAGACCTCACGAAATAACCAGCTGTGTAATCTCATTTAGCTGCACCTGGGCCACGGCAGGACCCAAATGAAGTCATTATAGGCGCCATGTTCACAGCCGTGGACGCATGCAAATGGAGATAAATCAACAGCGCCAAACAATTAATGTTTCAGGCAGAGCTGCCTAATGCATCCAGGTAACTGTGTACATGTTTGTGCATTTGATGACCATTCAAGTGATTCTGAATTACACATCAAGCATGTGTTCTGTTTTAATAAAACCGTTTGAATGGGAGGCAAAACAATACATATCAAATTATCTTATTTTTCTGGGGTAGCAATATCCCCTTCAGTGTGTGTGAACTTTGTAACTCTAAAAGAGATACTTGCCTGATAGTCGCATTTTGTTTAACTTAGCCTGACAGTGTTCAAGTTATCTAATTTTTCCCCCCTAACCGATCAGTGGTGAATGAGTCAGTCCAGTCACCCCAATAAAATGTTGGGACTGTGCATTTCGGCAAACCATGTTAGTTTTGTACTTTTTGTATGTATCACCTTAACATTTCTACGTGTGGCCGCGATGGCTGCCAAGCAAGTTTGAGAAAACTTCAACCCTTCAGCAATCCGAGTCATTTTAGGGACCATTTGGACATTTTCTAGCCATCTTTGCGACACCAAAACGGACATTTTGAACGACATATCAGGAGAGCTTCCAGCTGTGTTTATTGCGACTAAAGAGGAAATTTGGGACGAGATGTCAGAAGAGTTTCCAGTCGTGTTTTGCGATGACAAAACGAAGCATTTCGAGGCAAAACATATTTTTTCTCAACCCCAACCAAGTGTTCCTTTGCCTCAATCTAATCAGACATTAAGTCTCAGCATCCACAACAGAAAACTGAAACATAAAAATAAGTTTCAACATGTCAAAAGAGAAGTTTGCAGAAATGTGCAGTCCCAACGTTTTTTGAGTTTTGAGTAGTATGTCCATCCCACAGAGAGCCAAGCAGCACCCAGTTTACAGTCAACTGCAGTAATAACATGGGAAACACCGACTCAGAAGCTGGAGGCTTAGATGCTCTTTGCTAAAGTAGTTGTAGTATTGTTAGATTTTATGTTCCCATACATAAAAATGTTTTCTCTCAAAGCTTTTGTGCAAGGAGACCATTTCTAAATGCAGCTATAGGTGGAAGAAATCAATACTCAAATCAAAGGTATGGAGGTCAGGATGCATTAGTGAATAATACATTTATTGATTAAAAAAAAAAAAAAGAACTGTCACTTTAACCATAGAGCTTTGGATGAGTTTGTACGGATTCGCTTCAAAACATCGATATAGTCTCACAAAAAAAAAAAAACATAATAAAATTCACAACCCCTGCAACTGGGAGGTAATCAGCTGAGCACTTATTTCCCTTTTGAATTTTTCATGTGCCATGCAGAGCAAGCACAAAGCCCATTTTTCACAAGTCATAAAAGTCCTGCAGATTGACTGCCACAGTCAGCGGCGTACTGTACTGATGTCTGCTGGGGCGAAATTAGTGCTTAGGCTCCCGTCAGCGCTATTCATCCCGCCGGCTCATCCGTCACTGGAAGCTAACGCTAACAGCAGGCAGGTCACTGTGCCGATTGTCCTCTAAAGAACAGAGAAGGCTGCACTTGGTCATTAAAGTGATAGATTCGCTCTCTGCACCTCTTTCTGCTTTATTTCTTTTTCTTTCTTTTTTTACACCCACACCTGTCAATCTGTTGCACTCAGCGCAGACTGACAGTCAGTCACTCGTTTTTTCCTTTCTTGTCTCCCTACACATCACTACATCACTGTTCGAGTAGCAGTCAGCCAATCCCATCCTAACTATCTATCAGCTGGATGAAGGCATTTATCATATGTATAATTAAAGCAAACACAGGAAAGGGGCTCATCTGTGACCACCCTGGGAGCCAAAGGTGACATCATTAGCCCATGTTCAGAGGCCCGAGCCTGGTCAAGGAGGTGGAGGAGGAGGAGGAGCGGGGCGGCGAGGGTTGTCTCCGAGTAGATGGAGTCATTAAAGTGGGCCTTCATTCATTATGAATGAGCTGTAAGGCCGTCTGTTCCAGCCTGTAATTCCAGCCTCTCTTTGAAGTGAAAGAAAGGAGAGAGAGAGAGTGAGACAGAGGGAGTCTGAGAGACAACTGGGAAAAGAGATGAGGAAAGGGAATGAGATATGAGCCAGAGAAAGAACACTTTCTACTTCCACACCTCTCTTTTGATACCACTGTACTCTTTCAGTCCCCTTTGTTAAGCTTCTGCTCCTTTGGTCCCTTGTTCTTTACACTGTCTTCTTTTTCTTCTTTGCATTTGTTAGCAAAGCTAGCAGCACACTCAAGGGAGGTCAATGTCAAAAGTGTTGTGAAGATATTCGTGGTACCCAAAGAGTTTGTTGATTGCCTCACTTTAAGTCTACAGCAATGCTAGAAGCTGTGGGGAGCTACACTGTTCTTTACTGTACAGGTGCTCTGAGCTAAATGCTAATATTTGCTTGCTAACATGCTCACAATGACAATGCTAACATGCTGCTGTTTTGTTTGGTAAGTTTTACAATGTTCACCGTCTGAGTTTAGCACTTTAGCATGCTAACATTCGCTAATTACCATAAAACAGAGCTGATAGTTCCTCCATGAAACTGCTCACAACAAGGTCTGTGGATTATCTACTCATCTATACTTCAGGCCCAGTAAACCAGTAAAATAAGAACATGTTCTTAGATATCGAAGCACAGTTGGTGGAATGGTTACAATCACCAAGTGGCAGAAAGACTGAGTGGCAACATTGATATTAATCAAATGCTACAATGTTGGCTTTCAGTTTGAATGCAGCGAAAACACAAAAAGCATCTGAAATGGGAAAAAGCTGTTGTGCAATTGAATGTACAAATAGATCCAACAAGAAATCAGTGCTATCGGGTACATATAAATGTCAGGAAATCAGATTCCTAACCACATGTCAACGGACCACTGCTTCTTTGATAAGTTGTCAGGATCACTATCGAGTCCAACTACCTTTAATTCAGTCAGATATGTCGTTTTACTCCCAGTTATCCCACTAAAACTAAATGCAGCCATGTTGCTGGATGTTTTGCCACTCAGTCTAACTGAGGCGGGCGGATTCCAGTGGGAATATGATGTCACCGCATACCCACAATCCAAAAGGCCTTCTCAAAGTGGATCTGGGCTGGTCTCTTATGGTCCCTTACTCACATCATAAGGCTGTTCTTACATGTAGGACAACATCTCAAAGACGTGTTCAAAGAGGTTTATCATCTTCTATTGTGGTGAGAAAGTTTAATCGTTTCTTGAAATAAATGTTTAAAGTCGTGACAATATGTGACAACTTCCCCCAGCAAACTTTTCAGACTGACTATCCTGCCATTTGTTTATGAAGCTCTTTATGTTCCCTCTTACTCTTTTATCTTCTCCAACTTGCTTTTTTCCTCTCCCTCTTCTCATTTCTTCATCTCTCATCATGTAGGTGAAAGGGAAGGCACAGGGAGAACATCCCTGGCCTTTGAAAGCAGCCCTAGCTGTGAATTATGGGCACATTTACTCACTTTAGGACTGTTTAGTGGGCAGAGTGAATACGGTTGATGTACAGTAAATAAGACAAATGGAGCAATCACAGGCGTTGCACCGTCTCGGGGACAAAATGTTCAAAAGTAAGTTTGCCTCTCATAAAACCTCCCACTGTGCTCGTTCACAAGTGTCGTCTATGTGTGTGTGTGGTAAAATCAGCGAGGGACAACATTTCTATCATTGTATTGTCTTCCAGTGCACACGCCGACAGTTTATCCTCTTCAATTACTTCAGCCGTGGTGCAGAGACACGAGCTCTCGTAACAAACCGATTCTCTCCACCGACGGGGACGTTAACACACAAACAATAAAGCAGCGATAATCAACTCTTCTCGGTGCACATTTGTCATTTTAATGAGCAGCCCGAAATTGTGGAAGTCGTCAAAGACGAGGGCGACGTTACCATTCATGGGCACACAACACACACACACGCACACATAGTACACACTTACACAGACCTCCTTCAAAAATAAACCAGTGTATCTCATTAGGGAAATACCTTTTGACCTAATGTGGATTTTTTTTCATCTTAATGAAATGTGTTGCCAGGAAACAGTAAAAATTAGGTTCTTTTTTAAAAACATATGAAATTTTTTAAAAAAAGGTTTAGCTCTTGCACAACCCTTTATCATATTGTGGATGCAATTCAACCACTGGTAATGCTGACATCATAATCTAAGGATAAAAATAAATGTTTATGTGCCAGAGCTCTTCTTACTCAACTAATGTAAAGCCTAAAAGGCTTTCTTTCTTTCTTTCTTCCCTTCATGGTTTTGTTTCTGCTGAGGCAAGCAGAAACGTTCCCGTCGAGAGAGTAAAATAGGTAATCCCCATTAGAAGATGACAGCGTTTAACGCCAAACAGACACAGGAGCACCCGAATCTATCCACCTTAATGAACCGACGCAGCGGTTTCAACCTGAGCCTGCATTTATTCCCACTTTCCTCACGCTTCCCTCGCATCAACATACGGCGGATTTCTCCCCGTCTGCCTATTAGTCAGCGTGACCCCCCCGACCTCTTCTGCCAGCGTTGCGTTGACACGATTCATGCATTATGACAGGCAGTTCTGAATGCTAACAATCAGGGGGCCAATTACCGCAAACATTAACTTGTTATGGACGATGTTGGCGTGTGCTCATATCTGACATTTTGACTGATTTTACTGAGTCTTTGTTCTAAAATTTCAGGCTCCCTTAAACAGATTGAGGTTATCATACGGCAAGCTGTCCCCTTCTTCCTTTAATGCAGGGTCTGTTTTTACATACACTGTAATGAAAACACACACACACACAAGGTCACACGCTGACCTTATGAATCCCACTTTAACCAAATGCACAGTAAAAAGCTTACTGCTCTTATAAATTGGCCCGAGCTGACGTTTCCTTAGCATCCCAGTTTCAGAATGCTGTTGCACATTTGGGATTAGCTTTAGTTCTCACTACAAGAACATTATATCACAGTATGTTCCTACACATATTGCTGGAGCGGGAGTTTTCTTAACTTGTGTTAGGAGCTGGGATTTATTCATGGTTAATTGTATTTTTGTTTTGGCCCATTTTTCTAATATTCATCAAAATGGACAAACAAATTGTGTTTGAAAAAATGCAGCCATGAACAGCAACTGTTGTTCATGCTGAAGGATGAGGCTGTTCTATATTTTCCTTATTGTCGTTAAATACCATGAAAAGACAAAGACCACCAATGAATGTATCCTACTACTTAGTAGTGTTCGTGTGTGTGTGTGTGTGTGTGTGTGTGTGTGTGTGTGTGTGTGTGTCGTCTTCTTCCTCGGTGCCATACACCTCCATGGTTGTCCAAAAACCATAAAGATGGATGACATGAGAGCCAAAACAGCGGGACGGAGCGTTTCCTGTGAGGTCTCCTTGGCTGAGGAGCTCCGGCTTTCTACTTCAGTATCTTCTTTTAAATCACTTTTGAAGAATTATTTTTTATCAAAAGGCTTTTTTTTTATTGTATATACTGTACTTCAGCTTTTAAGGTTTTAGGTATGTTTTATTATTATTCCTATTATTACTGCTCTTTCTTAATCATTGCTACATTTTATCCTTGTGTTTTATTCACGGTTTTCATCATCCGTTGTTTTAAGTTTTATTTCCTCTTTGCCTGTTTTGTTCTTACATTACTGTCTATTTTTAAACTTTGTGTTTGTTTTGATAAGTGCTACACAAATAAACTTCATTGTTATTTATTATTATCTCAATCACCCCCTGGTGGCTGGCTGCAGTATAGCTCATAACCCCTCCCCCTCCATGTTAGCAGATGGGACATGGGCCAAACTAA
>JBBPCS010003064.1:0-12724 GCA_037974645.1 Hollardia meadi
TCTATCTATCTATCTATCTATCTATCTATCTATCTATCTATCTATCTATCTATCTATCTATCTATCTATCTACAAAATATATTTACTATATAGCAGTTAATCCCTAAAAACTGTTTACTTTGCCTTCGACACCAGCTACATCCTGGTAGTTGGGTATAATGCAAACAGTAATGGAGACACATCAGTGCTGAATGTGTAAAGTGTGTGTAGCATTAAGACTATATAAGTGAGATATGTAATGCTCTGAGAGCCCGCAGAAAGACATTTACCAGATTTAATGAACACAAAGTCGAAAACCCCAAAGCTTTATTGGCAAATACTGAGCGCTTGTGGTAAAGATAATCAATAAAGCCCCATTTTGCTCAAGTTTTTTTTTTAAATAGCATTTTAAGAGTTATACTTGAGTTTGGTGCTTTGATCATTCATTATTTCAGGAGTGAAGATTGGAGAAGCTGCTGACATATATTGGGGTTTGAATGGCAAAATAAAAAACACATTTTTTTTTCTGCCTATAAATACAGTATAATTCACAGCCTAATAAGATTTAGTTTAAGCCCTCTGGTGTAATCCTTGAGGATTAGACGACTGTAACGATCTATAAGAGGAAAGGTGATCTTGGGGATTGTGATAATTACAGAGGTATCACACTTCTGGGCCAACTTGTTTACAAAAGTATTAAATGCAAGAGGGTGTAAGAGATGAGAAGGTAAAGCTAGTATTAAGGGATATCCAGGAGGAATTTAGAAAAGGTTACAACAGCATTAAGGACATTGAAACATTTCATATGAGAGAGTGCTGCAGCTTTGCTGATTTTGCCAATCATGTACCCATCATGCATAAACACTAATGATTGATGTCTTAATCTTGTGAAATGTGGTTGTTGCCATTGTAGTGTTTGGACTATTTTTTTCGTTTGTAACTGTGCTCTCTGTCTCCTTAATTGAAACAGAAATCACCAAAGATTCCTCTCATTTTTCTTCAACTTTCCTGTTGTGCACTGTGCCAATTAAATTCATTTAATTACTCTTTAAGACCTAAGACAATCCTCATTTAACTAGATATTACTGGTACAACACTTGGCTCCTGAATGCTATTGAATATTTGTTTTTAATAAAGTTTACCAAACACATTAAGAACTTTAGAGCAGTAAAACAATACATTTTTATATTTTAAGAGTTTAAAAAAAGTAAATTTCTTACATCGAAAATATCAAACTCTTTTTATTTCTTTTATAAATATTAACCTCAACAACATCCAAGATGTTGCAGTATGTAGTACAGTATGTCCTCATGGGAAGACCCCTGTATTGTTGTTGATTCATATTTTTGGGATGTAAATAACCAGGGTTATCATACTGACCTATGAAAAGTCAAAAAAAAACTTCAAAACAAGTCATCTTGTGACCTAACTTATGTTAGTTGTTTCCCAGCGGACAGTAACTGCGTTGCTCTGATTTGCTGCTTCATTGAAGAGACGTGCATGCTTTGCCCCTGACATGGCTGGCCTACCTATTATATAATTAGATTAAAAAAAAAACAAATGTTAAACCCTCACATCAAAGACTCGTTTTGAAAAATCCATCTCTCCAATTGTGGCTGATTAGGGATCCTCCAGAGGCTGTTGGGAGGCAAACGTGTGCTGAGATGTAAATGAGATTGGCCTCCTCTGTTTTGCTGTTGATGGGAAAAAAAGAGACTAAAGCAGAAGGATAAGAAGAGGCTCACTTCTCTCTTTTTGCATTCCTCTCTCATGCGCTCCCTCACTCGTGCACCTCTCTGCTCTCTTCTCTGCATCAGTATGCCTCCTCCCTCCCACCTCCCCCTGAAGTCTCTTCACTCAGTCTCTCCATCTCTTCCTCTCCTCTACAGACTTGTTTTGAATTTGCCTGAGCAAATGCTACAGCACCTGGAGGACTTAATCACTGGATGCGGGGGCGGCTGCTTGGCCAAGACACGTTGGCTGACCAGTAACTAATAAAGGTTGCTGGTTCCGATCTGCAGGAACAGGGAGCCTCGGCAGTGAGCGAAAGCCTGGTGGGTGGCTAACACTGCATCATCCACATCACTGAAGTGCTCTTGAACAAGGCACTCTATCCAAACTAATCCAAAGGTGCTTCAATGCAAATAATACGATGCATGTGCACTGAATGTGGGTGTAATATCTTGACTAAGTGACTGCTTGCTAAGCCCCACCCACCTGTTGGCATATACATAGTTTACTGTGATAACATTGCCAGGTTTTCCAATGGATTGGACTTTTTTTTTTTTCTATAGCAGTGTAATCACAATTGAATTTTGTGTAATTACTCTCACTGCCAGAAAGGGGAAACAGAAGTTCCACAGTGAAGGTTTAAGTATTCAGCCCCTTTAATAATCCCATTATAACATACACTAATGTATCACATAACCAATAAACAAAAATCTTTGTTAGCCTATGTGGAAGGATTTACCCAAAGCAATCTTTTAATCTTAAGGACATAAATCTTAAGCCTGCAGCCGACTCCTTAATAAGCTAGTTAGTTATTAATTAAAACGCAACCACATAGGGCATCTATTACAAATTAATAATCCATGTAGCAGTTCGTATTCATAATTATGAAGGGCAAATTTCAGGTACTGAAAGTCTGATGTTTTAATAATGCTTCTCCTCTCTGTCCCACTGCTCCACACATGGTGATAGAGGAACTCCTGTTTTTACTTTTAAATTAAATTACCCTCACTCTATTATGAATGTGATTTCATTTTTCGCTCAGTGATACAGCACAGTGGTTCAGTTACACTGATATTCCCATGCACCGATTTTTACAGTTCTCTGTGTTATTCTATATTATATCCAATTCTGTTCCAACATCAAAACCAAAAGAGACGGTGCTTCCTTTAAAAGCTGCAATCCATCAGTCCAATAAAAGAAACAGAAGCAACACATTAAATATGACTTTTTTCATGGGGATTTGCTGCATTAGGTTTATTTTTGCCCATTTTTAAGCACTGGGATAAATAATAGTGCGGCGCTGAAAATAGTCCCCAACAGACGTGTGAGTATTAGTGTAATAATGCCAAGTGTGTTTTCCACATTCACCTACTGCTTGCTGTTTACAACAATGGATTACAGCTCTCCCGCTCGCAGAGTGCGGCTGTGCAAGTCGTCTTTGATGTCAGTGGGAGCAGAGTGGGAGTGACACAAGTAAATAAGGGGGGGAAAAGTGTTTATGTGAATATGGCTAGTGCTTTTCTACTAGCGTGCAGGCAGTGAGCCACAAACGATGCTAATATTATGTTTTGAAATCTGCTCCAGAGAAATTTGTCAAGTAAAAATATGAATATTAGTGGGTGTGCACAATAAATCACAATGTGGGGCTACAACACTGAGATGCAGCTCATCTTTAAAAAAAAAAAAAGAAGAAGCTTATTTCGCTGTATTCTATGATTTAAATTGATGACAGATCAGCCACATTTTATTTATTTATTTAAGCATTTCAGTGATTCCAAATGGCTTAATTTCTGGGTGTATGCCAACATGATCACACTCGGCGACTCCACTCATTTAATCAAAAACAAATCATTCATCTGGATTTTCATTTTAAAGCTGCTTTAATCAAGTGTGTATTGTGACAACAGGGTCGTTCATCGCAACAAATCTACGTCCCTTCAGCTCGACGAGCATTTTGGCGTCTTTCAGGTGATTGTTTGGTTTTACGGCCTGAATACATTAATGCTTTGGTTCATTGTTTTAGCATTAAGAATATATAAAATATTGAGTTTAACTCAGTTGTAGTGTGTGACAATTGTATGTGTATGTTTGTATTTTGTCTAATGTTGCAACAATGTTTATGCTGCCCTCTTGGCCAGGTCACTCTTGAAAAAGAGATTTTAATCTCAATTAGGCTTTTGTCTGGTTAAATAAAGGATAAATAAATAAAAAATACTGGTGCTAATCTGCTCCTTTTTTTTAGCCGTAGTAGAAACTAACCGGTGAACATTCTGGAGCATTTAGCAGTCGAAGAGTTAGAAGTTCTGCTCAGAAGTTGGTGGAAACCAAAACAGAGCTCAAAGTATTACACATGTAAAGAAGAATATATCTGGTTTACAGTTTGTTGCACTGACCCCAAGTGGTAAAAAACATCAATCAATGAACTTTTAAGTTTGTGAGGCAAAAAGAAAACTATGCACAAGAATAGTTAAAGGTCCACAGCTCCCAAAGTGCTTTTTGCTACAGCTTTCTGATCGACGGACCAGCTCTTTGTGATCAAATTGGGACCAATTGTACAGCACTTCTACACTTACCAAAGATTGGTGAATCAGACTGCTTTAAAGGCTTTAAACAGCCATGCAGGGTGTTTGGACACATCAGTGCTGAGGAGAGAACGACAGTGAAACCTGTGAGAGCAGAATGAGTACTGTACCGATTGTGTGGCAGGACAGTAGTTGTTGAGGCGAGGTGTTTTGTGAAAGATTCACGGACATCGACGGTAGCGTTCAGATAATAGAGCCTGGGTTTGAGTGGTAGAAGATCAATCAGACTAAGCTATAATCAACAATAGAATTTAGTTTGATGGGTGGATAGCAGCACCTTAAACACTAGTAAAACCACAAAACCATATGATTCATGAGTGGCTAGCTCTTCAGCCATTTGAAAGCATTAAAGTGATTTGTTAAAGAGCAGCAATGATGTCTCTGACCTGTTATCACCTCACCAAAAATACTTCCAACAAAAGCAGGAAAGGTTAATATTACTGTATGTAGCTGCAAGGAGCTATTATGTTTGTTAAAGATCTGGACATTACTCCCATTTACCACGAGATTGAGCATTCAATACACCCACAAAAGGAACCTTCAATGATGGGAATCATGATTTCCTGCTTGATAGGTACCTTTGTTCTTATCTGACGTTTGCAGCAGGTCTATCATTTGCTTTGTGCATCATGTATGGAATGTGTACATTGAGGTGACACCGTGAGTGAAGGCTTGCTTGAGAAGACCGGCTTGTTCCGAGACAATCAATTTCACTGCGATGGCTGGCGCACCGCTATACGCGGGCGATTAAGTGCTAAAAGGATGTGCACAAATCTGTCCGTATTCAGGCTGGTGTCAATTTGAAACTATTACACAACTATAGAGCCGGTGCAGCATTCAGCACCTTCATCAGTTCGACAAAAATGTAAGCTGAACACTCATCTTTCAAGAAAAACTTCATACCCTTCCGTGAATGTCACTCTCCGATATACTCTTTCTTCCTTTAACAGCTTCCTGTGTTAAATTAATTTACCTCTAACTCAACATATAGTGTGTGGCTGTTCTTTCATTATGTTGTTGTGGATATCACTCACTCATGTCTTGCATGAAATGATAGTAATCTTGGAGTTATATGCTATTCTCCCTCATTGTTATTCACCTTGTGGAAAAGCAACGGGTAAATCACGACGGAGAAGAAACTTAAATGCTTTGATAGGATGTCGGATTTGTGCACACTTGGATGTCCATCTACGCAGGCCCTTTCTTTGTACTTTTTGTTCCTCCAATTCTTAATTCATGAACATAATTAGAGTGCCATTAAACGTAATGAAAAAAAAAAAGTAGAAGGAGACGCCATTAGTCTGAGAGCTGGCATGATTGAATCACACGTAAATCATCATGCAGATTGAGTAGCGTAGTGAACGCTCCTGCCATTAAAGATAGGGATGTGCTGTCTTTGTTTTGTGGACGGCCGTAAAACAATAGGGCACCTTGGCTGCACTGGGATGCCCACACCGAGTGTGCGGAAACCACACAGTATCACATTGTCAGCAACAGAGTCCTGCGGGCTAATCCATATATAAGATATTATGACTCACAATTATTCACTACCTAATATTGTAGGATTATGTCAGTCACAGAGAAGTGTCGACATAGTTTCACACGTTTATGGGGAGAATTGTTATGAAGGACAGCAATTATTACTAATACACATTTATTAGAACTAAGGTTCACATTTGATTGACGTTTGCCCACCTACTTTACAAAAAAACTTTTTTGAATTTACCTCTAACATACAGCATTTACGATAATAACTACTGCAGATGGAAGAGCCATTATCATAAATGCTATAATGGCTGTACTATATTGGCTATTGAAGATGTAATAGCTTTTCTAAGGTAATTTTGTCAGTTTCAACCTTGTGGCACTTTTGTATGATGCATGGAGGCTGCCAGCAGGGAAACATTCCTCATACTTCCAACAGGGATGATGGAGAGGAACACAATGTTCCAGGAAGGCAGGAGAATTGACAATATGACAGGAAGATCGAGGAGGGAAAAGGAGAAGGGGGAAACAGCGAGGAGGAGGCCACCGAGGAGGGATTATCTCAACGTGGTTAAACTGTGGGACAATTATCACCTGTGTTAGGAAAAGGATTTTCTGATGGTTTCATAGAAGCTGAATAAAGCTCTTGTGCTGCGAGCCATTTTTGTACAATAGCAGTAGAGGAAAACCAGTACAGGTTTGCGAGATGAAAGCATGCATTTACCAATATGCTTGCTCTTCCTATGTTCAGAGTATTTTTTTAATAGAATTACTGGAGGCTCATGACAGATTGACAGACAAAAGAAAAAAAATGTTTTGCAGTGTTTTGAGGTCTATTAACAATAAAAGCACCAGTACAATTCAGATTTTAAAAACAAACAAAACAAAGCTGGCACCAAAGTGGTCAAAGCTGTATTTTTCCACTCCAAAAAACAAAAA
This sequence comes from Hollardia meadi, assembly GCA_037974645.1. Taxonomy (NCBI): domain Eukaryota; kingdom Metazoa; phylum Chordata; class Actinopteri; order Tetraodontiformes; family Triacanthodidae; genus Hollardia; species Hollardia meadi. Next base: position 6,717 of record JBBPCS010003064.1, read on the forward strand.
TGCTAATGAGAAAACACTTAGAACTTACTGTGCCTGTCTATCTGATAACAACGAATCATCCAAATAAGAAAAAGAGAAAAGAAGTCTAATTTTTTTTCCCCTTTGGTTGCAGCAGAGCTCCATTTTAGCAGTGAGTAGATAGTATATCATAGTTAATGTGTTGCGGACTCGCCCTCTTGAACTTCACCCAGAGTATATCATAGTCTTATCGATACAAATGCCTCATTCGCCAGGGCCAGCTGTATGTTCTTCTCTGAAAAATGTAGATTTCATTCCCTGCAAAGATAAATCACCAAGCGAGTCGTTCTCATCTCTGCCCACAATGCACAGCATAGCCTTGCAGTGAAAATGCATTGATGGACTCTTGACGCTTTGTTCAGCCAGGGAGATGATAGCGGCATACCAACACCAACATAAGCGGCAGTGTTAGCACGCTTTTGGAGATGAAAGCCCGTCATCAGTGCGAGCGCAGCGAGACAGTACGAGAAGTTGTCACTGCTAATCTTCTGCTTGTCCGTGCATGGCAAAGCTTTACAAACGGTTCATCAAAACCAGTGAATCAAATGCTTCTGACTCTGGGTCTGTGTAGGAGTGTGCGCATGCATGTGTGTCAAAGTGAAAAGCATGCATTTATGTATGTTTGACTTAAAGTGCACACAAGCGGTGAATGCTAGTGAGCTGTGAATTCAAGCCCGTGCACAAACATGAAAAAGCACATTCACATTTATAGATTTTTATTTAACAGCTTCAAGGAATTCTGTGCTCCAGTAATTTGAAAAAAAAGAGGAATACAGTTAGTTTATTGAAAAATGTCTTTCATTGCTGGCTTTAATTAAATGTGGATATACTAAAGTGTATGTAATAAGTACGAGAAATGTTTTCATCGAGGACAATCGAGGACAGTTTTAATGAAAAATACAAGAAATTATGTCAGCTTTATCAACTTCTAGCCCTGCGTTGTGTCTAGTTTCGTTTCAAAAATCAGCGATCAAACTGAGGGAGCAGTTATATTTTCACTTCATGAACACTGATTCACTACTGGGTACTAAGTGAATGTGTTGACCTCCATTTCTGCATGGTCCAATTCAAGGCGAGCCAGATGTCCTTGCTATCACCCTACAACGTCAATGTCTCTCCAAGGAGGGTCCTTAGTGAGGCCAAACAAGCGCATGAGCAGTGCCGGATTACATGCATCTATTGAGGTTTCGCCCAGATAGGGCCATGGACAGGACATGGTAGCACCAGGGGGTACCTCCTGTAGATTGCCTATATCTCATCTTCCCCACAGGGGTATCAGGCGCTGTGATACCCAGGGAGGGGAAACAGGCCACTTTGAAGGTTATCGAGCAGCCAAGAACCACAGGGAGGTTGGACTGTTGGAGCGAGCAGAAAGAAAAAAAAAAACAGTACCAGCTGTTGCCGCAAATAAAATTCCTTAATGGCTTTATCTGTTGGCCACATTTAATTTCAGCTCTTCAGTGGAGATTTGTCGATTTTTCACACTCCTTCTGGCTTTGGACCATTCTTTGTTCTTTTGTCAGCTGCAAGAATTTAATCATACGTCGCTCAACACATCGGCTGTGACCTACATTTTGTATGGTAGCTAAAGAACAACGACGTATTAACACTCTCCAAAACCCTAAGAAACATGCAAATACCACGGGGATGATGGAAAACTAAATCAACTCAACGCTGTAGCTTCACTTTGGTGACCACCGACTAACGCCTTCAGAAATAGAAGAGGCCAAACAAGGTGTTCTCATGCAAATGGTGATCACCATAAAGCCAAACCTGTTTATCTCAATCATAAACTGCTAAACTGTGAAAAGTTTATATCGTGCTTTGACCCACAGTACCAAAAGAAAACCGGAAGTCCTTGCCAGTGCCTCCACAGTACAGTGTGTCTAATCGGATGAAAACAGAACTTGATATACAGCAGAGAATAAGAGCGATCCTTGTCCAGAGACATGAACATGAGAAATTTCCCCATGAATATTTCAGTTCTGGTGTCATTTTTGCCTTCGGCCTACGTCTCTCCCGAGGATCTCCTTCTATTTTTATCGTTATTTCTTATCTTCCAGCATAGTTCTAAGGCCAAAACATCACCGTGGTACACGAGAGAGGTAATGGACAGAAAGCCATGAAATCTGAAGTGGACATTCATGGCCCTCAGAGGATAAACCCAAATCTTTTTGGATATCCCGCAGCCACAAAAAAAAAAACACTTGCAGACTCAATGTTGCATATAAAAGACTGATATTGATAGGATTTGCTGAGTGCAATCTCTTTGGTGCCACCATAATCATGCCTTGTTATCGGTGGCTGAGTCGGACATATTCATATTTTATCATGTCTTGGTGTACACTGTTGCCCTGTTTTTTTAATGTATGTGTCATACATGTGTTATGGATCGTAGCGGTGTCGAGCACTTTATGCCCAAGACAAATTTCTTTCGGGACAATAAAAGTTTATTTTATCTTATCTTATAATTTCAATTCCACAAAATTAAGCAAACAGCATTATAAAGCATGATTTAAGATGGTCTTTTCAGCTTTGAGCATATAGTGATCTAAGTGCTGCATGCCCTGCACCATGTAAGCATCACACCATCCTGTAATTATTTACAAATGCAGTGCATCTATGTCTCATAGGAGAAAAGTGTACGTTGGTAAGTGGTAATTAGATGTGTACACAAAACATTTACAGCATGGGGTCAAGTGAAAACAAAGCACATGCACACACACACAAGAACACAGACGGGTAGCTGTACTTAAGCTTAAGGAATAAATCAATTTACATCCAAGTGCAGTGCATGTTGGCTGTTTAGAGGAAAACGATAGTATGTAACTACTAAACTGTGAGTTTTGAGGAGACACGACACGTTGAGATGATCAGAAAAAAATCCAATCCAATTCAAACAAAAGACAAGAAAGAGCTCAAAGTATCAGTAATCAAAGTAATACACACAAACACGTGTACCTCGACTGATATTTTTAGATTATTCCTTCCTTTATACATCATGCGACAAAGTTATTCTCAAATAGCTAGCTCCACTTAGCTTAGCACTGTGCCAGATCATGTTTTCCATCTCGACCGAGCTCATTCCATGCAGATGCCAACAGCCAATTGGTATCCAAATGGTATTTCTATTAGATTTAGTCACACTCCAGTGCCTTGCCCCCCCCTTCTTTGTAGCAGTGTTTGCACTTTGTCCTAATAGAGCAAAAAGAGCATTCCTTGTCTGAGCAATTTAAAAAAGCAATTTGTTCTCTTTCCCCCTCTGTTTGCTTTTACTGTGTTCTGGCCCGGTGCACTGGGAGCACGCTAACCTCACATAAATTACTCGTAGTGCCTATGAAAATGTCAACAAGATGTGGCCAACTCCAATGACAGTGTGTGAGAGACAGAAAATGTGCGACTGTGAAGATGTTACAACCACACAGAGTGCATGCATGTGTGACTGTCTCTGATATCAGTGCATGATGAGTGCGAATACGAGTGTGTGTGTGCGTGCGACAGGCGTCAGGTTGGGGGACAGCCGGGTGGCCCGCTGGCTGCTGACGAGGACGGATGGATGATAGCGAACAGCTCTTTCACGCTCCTTTCACAGCGACTGGGTTATTCATCTGTCTGAGTCCCTGTTGTCATTTCGCTTGTCTGATGTGCGCTCCAACCGCCCCCGCTGATGGATCATTCGGACACCCCCCTCCTGTCTATGACTACATCTGAGTGTGTCGCGTGGTCATCTCCCAAAATGCTCCTCGCGCTGGGTGCACGAAAGCCTCCGCGGCGCATAAATGTGCATTCGTCAACACGAGTGGACGTCCAGCTTCATCTGCAATCCTATTCTTCATGGAGACAAGTGCTGTTTTCCAAAAACAAGTGCAGAAATGTGGCCTCATGCTGCTCGTGCCCACGACAAATGGTTCCTCTCTGCAGGCGGGTACCTTCCAGCCCCCCGTCACCTGCTGTTTTCTCCCACAAACTGCCTCTTAAGCTCCTTTTATCTGTCGCCATCATTTTAGCAGGAACTCTCACACACACACACACACACACACACACGCACACACACAAACCTTCCTTCACACTTTGTTTCACTTTCTTTCAATCCTGCGAGAGACAAAAAAAAACCACTGCGAAAAGGGAGTTGAAAATATCAATATGGTCTTTCTTTAACTATCGATCTTGATATCTACAAGTCTCTTCATGTATAGTCTGTCATGTTTGTTGTTTCTTCTGTTACACCTATATGGGATACAGCATTTGACCAGATAAGACGTGACAGTAGTGGGAAAGGAAGCCAATCGGAGTCGACCATTCGCCAGGGTTTCTAGCAAAAGCAAGCATCTCTTTTCCCCCGCTGAAACATCCTTAAGCCAGACCCAAACATGGATTCTATTCAGCTGGTATCTACTCCCACACTGGGCTGAAATAAATCCCAAGAAGGAGTGCCTGTGAGCATACAAATACTGTAATGGATTAGGTAATACTGTAAGTAAGGAGTGGAGAAAAAAAAAAGGGATCCCTTCTGGGGCTGTGTGAGGAGTGTCAGGTCTTTGTCACAAACCTACTGTAGTATTAGAGCTGTGAGTTCAGCACCACAGACAACTCCTGCAGCCCCAGTGAGAAACCTCGAGTCTGACGCAAAGCCAGTGTCACAATTAGGGAACGTTCGTGGGTAGACAGTTAAAATATTCAACTCAACTCTTAATGCTGTGGCCTCGAGGGCTCAACGCACTTGAACTTAATAAAACACCTGCAAATTAATAAAACATCTTCATCAATTTCACAACATATGCGCTGCATAAATATGCAACATAACCAAATACAGAAATGCAAGTGGTGCAGTCAAAACCAGATTCGGATCTTGTTCTTCTTCGAGTTCTCTCTGTTCTCTTCACCAGTGGTTTGGGAGAATGAGTTGAACATCGTGATGGCATGATTCAGATGTTATTGCCAGGTCTTATCCTTTGGCTTATTATTAGCCTGCCAATTCAAATAATGTGACACACAAGAAAACACACACTGATGGTTTTGTTGTGAGTATCTGCAGTGTGTTTGTCTATTTAATTGTGTTGTGTTTGCAGCCTATAGCATATGTTGTCAGATTGATGAATGTGTCTCATTAATTTGCTTATGTTGTGTCTATTAGCATGTATTTTCTTAAGTTGCAGTGCGTTGAGCTCTCTCAGCCACTGTATTTTAAACCTGGAGTTTATCTCACTATGGTAAAAATACGGCACTAAAATGCATGTTTTCATTGAGTGTCTTTACATGCAGTATTCATCAATTGAAGAGATTTTAATTAATTAATAAAAAATGACATGATTTAATGAGGGACCTTGATAAAAAAAAAGCCAGAAAATAATAATAAAAATGTACTGCTTTTGAATAAAATAACATTTAATTAAAAGCCTTGCAACATCTCATCCATTTATCATTTTCTTCTGTTCCTCTAAATGCCTTCATGGCTGCGAGACAGGATGTTCTCTACACTCTCACCATGTTCCTGAAAGGTTTAATGTCTCATTTGATTGCCATGCGCGCTGCAGGTAACATCTCAATCAGCTGAAATGAAAGAGGGGAAGAAAACATATTTTCCTGAAACAAATAGAATGTAATTCTCGTGCGTTTGCCAGAAACAGGGCGGATGTTTTGACTTCTATATGATGATGGATTGAAAAGAGAGAGCCATTGGTGGCAAAATACAGCAGCAGAGACGAAGACTGACACCGCGAGCTCTTTTCTGAGACATGAGTTGTAATTACAGTCTTATCTACCATTCTAAGCAATTAGTGAAATGGAGGGGAACCCGTACCCACACATACAGACACACACACATATAGACACATAATCTACATAATCACCAGAGGGTCAAAGAGGCTGTGTGTGAGTTCCTCTGGCTTTAGCTGATTGTATGAGTGACTCTGAGTGTGTCTGTCTGTGTGTGTGTGTGTGTGTGTGTGTGTGTGTGTGTGTGTGTGTGTGTGTGTGTGTGTGTGTGTGTG
>JBBPCS010003065.1:0-12722 GCA_037974645.1 Hollardia meadi
AGAAAGAAAGAAAGAAAGAAAGAAAGAAAGAAAGAAAGAAAGAAAGAAAGAAAGAAAGAAAGAAAGAAAGAAAGAATTTACTGTGCTTTTTTCTGTTTATTTTGCCTTCTTAGTATTAAACTGTATAGAAGCAACGGTGTCCCTCTGGTTATAAGGCAGATAAAGTTCCTGAGCTCTGAAAAAAAGTTGTTGGGTTTCTGCCTTTCTATAATTGTGTGAAGTCACAACACATATAAAAGTTCCTCATAAATAAAACATTGCTACAGTATCAAGACTATGCTTGACAAGTGTTTGACATGTACAAAATAATTCCGACTATAATTAGCAAGCTGGATTCTAAAGAACTGCCAATCATTTCCAATGTGTTACTGTATTCAGCTTGTGTGATTCGCGTTATAATTGCATTGTGATCAAGGAAAATTAACGAAGGAGATGGTTTAGTTTTGCTCCAAAGACGAGAAAAAGAAAAGTGAAGATTTAGTCTGATTTTCTGCAGGTTACAAGGTGGTTCTGTGCTTAATGTTGCCTCCAAACGGTGCACCTTTTCTGTGCCAGAGGGGTACACCCACAACAAATGTCAGTGCGGACGCGTCACTGGTTGGCATGCTGTTACAGGCACTTCATTATGTTTGGGGATAACATCTCATTCTGCACTAGAACCTGAGGTCAGGGAAGAAAATGAGCAAGGCCCAAAACAAAACAAAGCACACAACAAAAAATTCCATTACAGAAAGGTTTATAAATCAATTTTGTATAAAACAACAAGTCTGTTGCGTAACAGCACACTGTGCAGTGGCGATATGCACTGAAATGAATAGTGACTGTCACAAACCAAAACCTCCAGAGGAAACATGACATCCATCATAGCCTGAATATGCGGTCTGAGATGCAAAATGTCTCCACTTTCCTGTTCCTGAAGTCTTTTCCATGAAAAGAATAGAAGAAGAATAGATTCCCCAAAGAGGAACTTGTAAAGACCGCTGCCGGTGCTGCGACGAGAAGAAAACAGGGGACTCATTAGGTTGTTGGAAAAGAGAATCATGTCTGTTTCTGCAGAGGGACAGGACTCCCAGGAACTGTGACACCAACACTAGTTGTGACATCAGTGTCTCAGCGGGGCTTGGCTCACACACTGTGAGACAAAAGAGTTGTGACTGGAGGACAGCCACTGAATGAAAACACAATCACCAACGCCGAGCCAGTAAATATCCCAGATAGCCGAGGTCTTAATGAGGAGAGAGACACGCTGTTTGAACAAATACACTGAAGCGCTACTAAATGACGCCCGCTGCCTCTTCGCTGAGATGTTTTTCAGACACAACTGATATTCCAGCATAGCTGTGTTGACACTGCGGCTGACAGTGGCACGATGATCCTCTTTTTTTTCTGTTTGAATCAGTCACAACGACGAAGGTCCGGCACGCCTGGTACAACAGTCATGTATGTCATTTTGGTAGCGGTCTTATATGTTGATTTTGGGAATAATTGGCAAATTAGCTATTCTGTCATTTAGGTATGAGGACATGTTGTAGGGATGTAGCTAGCCAACGTGAGCTCATGGGATGGCGTATGAATAGCACGCCACTTTTAAGGCCTTTCCACGTGTCATTTAACGCAGTCTGCATTTTATGACTTTTAGACATGCCGGAAACGACAATGTCAGGTGACTTTCATCATGTGACATTTGTTATCTTAGTGACGGTCGCAGTTTGGTTAGGTTTGGTTGTGTTTAGGAAAATAAACAATAAAATAAAATAAACGAATGGATAAAGATTCATGAGAAAAGCATAACGCGGACGGTGTTAAATGACACGCAAAATGACTAAAGACACTGGCGTGATATTCATACGCTATGTGGTGAGACCAGGCTGAGCTAGCTACAACAGAAGGTGACATCATCCGTCTAAATCAAGGTTTTGATCATTGATTGAATATAAAATTTTTACATGTAAGGAATAACGTGTTGGGTTTGTTCTGACAGTAAATAAATCTAACAAAGCTTCATATTAATGTCACTTTGAGACACAGTCCAGTGTCCCAGTGTTTTGATTTACCTGACGAAACTTCACAAGAGCTGCACATCAGTATTGAGAATGAAGACTTGCAGTTTCAATGTAGCAAAAGGGAACAGAAACCTTTTAACATATTATCCACAGTGTGCAACCTTGCGTGGAGTGCATACAGTACATACATACGGTATGAAATACCACATTCCGTAATTGTTAGAGAATGCTTCATCACACAATCTGGTGCATCGAATAAACATGTGCCCACAATGTGGTAGTAAACACAAATTAAAAGGTGCTATGTTTAGCTTTTAGCTGCTTTGTGTATATTTCTTTTGAAGCGCAAGAAGATGAATAAGAGCTGAAGAGCCAGCGTGTTTTGACAGAATAATACAATAAAAGTGAAGTTATGCGGGCGGGAACGGTGGGACTGGAGTAAAGTTTTGCAATTGTAGAATACAAGCGATCCCTGAAGAAATCTCTTTTTGAGCCACAAAGCAATCCATTGTCTGCCATTTCTCACTGTCTCAGAATCAATGTTAAATTGGTCCCAGGTCAGAAGGAGCATTCACCCAAGTACGCTTCTGAAATATCAAAGTACTTGTACTTCACTTGAGTGATCCTTTTCATAATTTACTACACTCATTTTGAGCAAAAGATCATGTTTACCTAACAGCTATAGTTACTTTACAGATTGAGATTTTAGTGGAAATCAATTAAATGTGACAAATGCTGCTCGGCAGTATAAAAAGTGACCCAAGAAGGTCCTGGGTTCGATTCCCGGCTGGGACGGAGCGTAGTGTGGAGTTTGCATGATCGTCCCATGTCCCGTTCTAAAAACCCAGCGGACAGACACAGTTCGCCACTGACTGGTGACCACAGACCAAAATCAGAGCGAAAACTCCTTCAAGGAACGATAACGTTATTCTGTATCAGCTGTGTGAATATATAATATAATAGAATATACTGGATATACCAGAATATACCAATATACAAATATTTTTCATGTCACAAGTTTAACTGCTGGACACAAGATGCCTCCTACTTCAATGTACTTCCATTCTCATGTGTATGTGCACGGGAGGTTTCCACATCACACTTGTGTATGCTGAATATTGGACCACGATTGGCTTACAAACTATTTGTGATGCCTCTTAAAATCAGATTTTCAGTGAGCACAAAGAAAACAGCCTTATAGTGTCAGCATCTGCACATACATCATTCTACACAGTGAAGCTCAAACATGCAACTGGAGGAATAAGAAACCCCCCACAGATTTGATTGGACTTTAAATGTATGCCCTGAATGCCTCTTCCCCTGACTGATCCAGGTAATATCTTTACTGAGCTACGAGGATCTTCTTCTGCTGTCCACAGGCAGGAAGTACGCAGTGCTGAAGCCAAAACTTCCCTTCACAAAAAATGGAATACATCTTATTGTAAAATCCATGAGTCTGAGCACAGCGGTGCTCTTCATTTAAAACTCTAAATGACATGTCTGGGGCAGAATAGTGCATGCATTGCGATCTCTCACTTAGCAGCAATCTGTCTGTGAACACCCTGTCTCACCTGCCCTCTTCTTCTTCTTCTTCTCTTTCTTTCACTTTATCCTGCTGTACTTCTCGTCTGTCTTTCACCTTTTATCCTTCTCGCCTCTCTCCCTCTTTCTCCTCCTGTCTTCGATCTCAGTCTGCCCCGCCCCTCGTTTCTCTCTCTTCCTCACCTCACTGTTCCCCTCCCCACCGCACGTGGAGTCAACCAGCATTATCTCAGTCTCATCTCATTTGCTCCCCCCTCAGGCTCTCTGACACACAGCATGCACATAGGGGCTGAGGGGAGGCAAGTGGGGAGCTGATGAAAGCGGTCTCTTCTTGGCAGTCAGCTAACATCTGGCCTCATGAAACACTGAATTATTATTACAGTGTGTTGGAATGTATGTGAATCCTTTTTGTATCTATGAGTGCTGAAGTGTGTGTGTTTCTATCTGTGCATTTCTTCCTTTTCTTATTAATCATTTAGACATCATGTGAGGTGTTTTCTAAGCTTCTCACCGTAGTGATCACAGGTTCCATCCCTGCCTCACAAAACCATTCACATAAGAACATTTGATAATTGCTTTAACAAGAAAGCCATTGTAATGTTTCTTTATATATTTATTTTCCACATTTGAAGACTGTCCTCAAAAGAAAAATGTTTACAATGTTTACATTTAGAGTCCGTTGGCCGCTGACGGTTGGTTTTTAACAAGAACCAACATCCAGAACCTTAGCCAAGTAGATTTTGTGCTAAAACCTGATTGAATGTTTGTTTGGCTTCTTGGGAACAGAAGAAGGCTCAGACAGGCTAAAATACACCTCAAACATGTTGCATTATAGATTTGTTTTGGCTTTGGCTGACATTAGGAGTGTAACGATTCTCCAAACTCATAGTTGGTTAAGATCTAACCATCTTACCAATGTAATTCCACTATCTTCTTTCCTTTTAGCGTTCTTTTAATGTGCTCCAACGCCCATACAAAATGTGGCTTTTTGTGCTAAAACCTTACCAAACCTTAAGCATAGCATTAGCAGATCAGAAAACATGCATTTACTTTATTTAAAGCTACAATTGATTGTTGTTGTTTTTTTCAAAAGAACCTCACGAAAGGCTGAAAAACACAGACACATTCTTCAAACATGTTGTTTGCGGTCGTGGCTGTGGTCATCCACACTAACAGCAGCATTAGCATGCTGGTCACCTTACTAACATATGGTTTTAGCTCTGGTTTGGTTTTCATTAACTCCTGAGAACAATACTGGGGTCATTAGCAGTTAGATGTTCGATATTCGTCAATGGCTAATCACTAATGCTGTCGGCTGTTTGGCGCTGGGCAGATAGTGTACAGAGGATTAATCACTGCTGCCTGATGTCAAAGACAACCAAAACAGTCAAGTTGTGAGCCATAAAACCCCCAAACAGTGACCTAAAAGAGGCTAAAAACAGCTGAAGCATTGAGGTAGACTTGAGCTGGGTAATACTTCTCTCTGGATTTGTCACAAAGCGTGGCCCTTTTCACATTACATGTAGTCATTTAATCCCCTGTTGAGATAAGAATAATACAGCTTGAAGTGACACTTTTAGTTCAGTTCTTCTAATTATAATTGACTATTTTTGCTGTGTTACATTGAGTAGGTGCTGCTTCACCTTAAGTAAAAGATTTTAGGACTTGTTGTAATTCATTGTAAATCAGAGCATCGAGTGGTGGCTGAATGTTTTCCATAAACACACACACATTGATTTTTCTCAAAGTCTCGTAGCACAATCGATACACCAACAACAATGTCCAACCATTTGCACTCTATTGCCAAATAGCAATAAACTCATAATATGCTTTTGCCTGCAGCAGTTTTCATTAGCAAAGCCTGAAAAAAAATCATACCCTATTCAAATGACTTTTGAAGCATGGCTGTTGTCCTTGAATATTAATGGCAATTTTCCCGAATGTGCAAACCAGGGAGGGTGACATCAGTAAGTTGCTCACTCCTCCGAAGATCTCCTCAGGGCACAATATGTCTTAGTCCTGTCAGCCGGTGACCTTTGTGTATCCCTGAGTTTGTAGAGCTGCGCTGTGTGTCACACTCTGCTGAAAAAGGGCAATAGTCTCCATGCTAAGGAGGCACCGGTGACGGCGTGAATCACATGGGGATCGGTGGCATATTTTTATGGTATATGAAGGACTGGAAGGCATGATTGGGAATGAACATGTCCTTGTATGTTCATGGAATTCTGTCAGAGTTTGTTTTGGGTTTTTTTTTTTAGCATTCTCTGCTCAACTAACCCTACTGTTTGATGAACAGTGGGGGCAAAGCTTTGCAAAGATGCAAGTTAACCTCTGCCATTTCTGAAACTGTATGTCAGGCTCCATAACAGCGTGGCTGTGACTGGTTTATTAAGGTGCATTAATCTCTCGCTCTGGCACATTCACAGTGGAGGTCAAATATCATGATCCTGACCTTGGTCAACCGGCTCCATCAATCACAATCTGATGAGACAGGAATGATGTCACACAGAGCTCGCTGGTCGATCTACATATCAATCACGGCACGTACAAGGCTGAAGTGACCCCTGATGGCGGCTGTCATTGATCACGCTCAACAGGACTGTAGCACACAATGGGATTTAGTTGGATATGGCAAACAAACAGGATATGAATGAAAGTCTCAGCTTTAGATTAATGTTCAGGAACACAAGTTGTAACATCTTGGAGAAACTGCTGAGCGCATGGTGTGAAGACATTTCTTGCAAGCTGCTGCGAAACCTGTCACACAAATATGAAGACAAAAGGACGACTTCAGCCAGAGCCACGGAAACAATGATCAGGCCCCAGACTTGTAAGACCCAAGCAGAGTTGTGCTTTCTTTTCCAGACTTTTTCTATCAAATCAATAGTTTCATGGCCATTGGAGTGTAACCTTTCTCTTCTGTCTCTGCTCTTTCTTTCTTTGAGGGATTGAGATCACTATTGTATGAAATGGTGCACTCTCCTGTGACTTTGCCTGACATTCATAGCATTTTCTTTTCTTTCTTTTTTTTTTTTTTTCTCCCTACTGCATTTCTGCATTTTTATTTTTTTTTTCTCAGGAAGCTGTTTTGTTCTCTTCTCCCATCTGGCTTCATTTCATCATTCGTTTAACCAGGACTGGCGCATATCCACTGAAGCAGAGGCATGTCACACACTGGCAGACCTGCACCCAGAGGATGATATGATAGAAATGATCAGTTGCAGCATTTCTACACGTCTTTCATTCTGTCCCTGTCTTTTCCTTAGGCACATATAGCGACATAAAGAAGAGTGCTTCCATGTGGAAACACATCCCTGTGCATGGATATCTGCATGTGCAAATTAGAAACACTGACACGTGCACACAAGCGTATGCCTTAAAGAAGTCCACGTTCACACCTAAGTAGCATGCATGAGCACATTCTCTATCCTAATATATGCTTCTGAATGAAAACACACATCCACCCGCAATAGCGTATGCACGTAAATGTCGCAAATGCTAAATATTACTCCCAGTGTGTGATATCAGCTGATGCCCTGTGGCTAAGAAACAACTGCAGTGAAAAAAGTATTCTGGTTTTATTACGCTGTAAACTCTGGACTTCATTGAGCGAGGACAGTATGGAAGTCGAGATAAGGAGAAATGGTCCGACTAGAGTGCGGTTTATTGAAAGTACAAAAACAGTATGTATCAATTTGCTGATTTATAGCAAAGGTCTACTATTTATTTATTTTAAACTATTTTTCAATCTTCAATCATTATATCAATGATTAAAAGGTGAAATTACTGCACCGCTATTACTTCTGAACTTCCTCCTACTGTTCAAAAAATGAAGCCAATATATCCCGGATACGAGTGTCACCATCTTGCGCCGGCGACGTGGTTTGCAGCCAGAGTAAGCCTAGTAGTGATCAGGTGGTGGAGCTGTCCCACATATACACCCACCCAACTCAATAACTAATTAAAACCAAACTGATCATAAAAATGCAACACTTGAACATAAATCAACGTGATAAGAACTACCTAAAATGACAGAAACCATCTTTGGCAAAAACTTATGTGACGTGTACTTTGACTTTTTACTTTGGCCCACATCCTATCTGATAACATTGGGGGAGGGGTTTATGACCTATACTGCAGCCAGCCACCAGGGGGCGATCGAGATGCTTTGGCTTCACTTTTAGGGAGCTCAGCCCGAATGTTCATCTTTATGCAATGGGTTTGACAGGTCATGTCTGTCCGGCATCGACAATAATCGACGTTCATGTTGCCTGGTCGGTCGAGAACATTTTTACTGCAGACCAACAAGAATGAGGTGAAACAAATTCCTGACATTGACACTGGAATCCTTGTTAGCTCTGCTGAGGTTTGAATGTGCTTAAAGTTTCAGAAACGAGCGAACATTGACATTAGAGTGGCTGTGAGTCTGGTTTCTTAAGTTGGCTCCAAAAATAATGGACTACACAGAAAAAGAAGGATGCTTGAACACTGACTTATGTCTTCTCTCGTTCTCTTTGCAATTAAATCATTTTTTCGGCATAGCCTTAAGCCTCTCAGCTCACTTTTGAGTGTCAACTTCATGAAAAATTGATTGTGAATGTTGCACTTTTTAAGTTTTACCAGCTGAGTTTAGACTGCTCTTAACTTCTAAACAAAGAGAAGAAAAAACAAACTTGCTCAGCAGAGAGTTGTTTTTTTTTACTTGGCAGGTCTGACTAGCAGCTGAATTTTGATCCGAGGTTAACGACAATATTCCTTCACATCTGATTTCTTTTTCCCGCTGTTGCAGAAGAGAGTAAGTAAGGGAGAGCAGTTGGTTAGAAGACGTGCTGACAAACATCACAACAATCCAACAAAAAATCCCACAGCTGCTCTCTGTGACCATTTTCCACTCAATTACATCCACTTGTATCTACTCAAGAAGTACTCTATATGCACCAGTTGTATCACATCTGTGTGTCAACTTTTTTCAGTTACTTTTTAGGTGTCATTACCTTGAGTTCCAGACCATGTCTCATCCCACAATAGCAAACAAGATACCCAAACTTTATCTAAGTTTCATTCACACTGACTCTTTAGTCCAAATCTGTGAGTAGTTCAGTCAGAAATGTGACTTGGAGGATAATGGAGGAAGAGGGCTTGTTGGGTATTTGTGTTACAGGCTGCAATAAGGAGTAAGCCATGGACGGGAACTCAGTAGCTAATTTTGAGGAGTAATGGTCATCTACACATCCACATCTTGTCATTAGAAACTGTAGACGCTTTGCTTTGCTGTTCATGGTGTTTCATCTTGGAACATCAGTTCTCTTCATACAACAATATGAAAAGCACAGTGGCTGAGTTGTACGGCAGGGGAAGCGATTGTTTGGATAAAAATCAATGAACCCAGTGTGAACAAAAAGCAAAAAGCACTGCAGAGAGTCTGATTGACAAGTAATCACTGGGAAGTGTGTGGAATTACTGCTGCAGTTCCCTTATTTTCACCAAATATGTTGACAAAGAAAGAAAAATTGCTATGATTGCTACTTGAGCTGTGTTTTTCTTGATGGCAACGCTATTTCTGGGAGATTGCTTTGGTGCATCTTCAGCATTTTAATGACCTGAATTGCTAACTACACTTTCAACTTTATCTGGGATGTATTAAGCTCAATTTGCCATGGGAGCTCCTGTAAGGTCACTTCTGTCTTCTGTTATCTGAAATCTCACAGATTGTATAAATTTAAAACCTAACAGGGTTCTGTTTTAATAAATGCAGAGTGTTATGTCTTGCTGACTGTTTGAATAAAGTCTTGTTAACCTTTACACAGATATCCTCATAATTATGCAGATATAACTTTTTTTTTATTGTCTGGTTTCTTGTTTGGCATTTGCTAAACATTTGATTTCAATAAAAAAAAATGATACAGATGAATAGATTTGGTTTTCAGGAGAGTAAAACATGCTGCTCATTCACCCATTCTCTCTCCCTCCTCTGCATACATACATATGGCCTATTATCTGCATAATTTAATATGGAAGTGAAAGAAACTTGTTTTATATATATTTTATTTCCACCCTGGCCACTACACAGTAAGTGTACGTATGTAGCTGTGGTGTAAATGACTTTAATACAAGATAAAGATGTCACAATGTTGCAAGGAGACTGAAGCCACCTTCATGTGCTATAAATGTCAGGGACTGGTCAGTTTGGCTATGCCTCCCTTGTCACCAGTTCCTTTGAAGACTAACAAATATTGTTTCACAGACTCCAACAAAAGAAATGGGTATATTGTTACCAAAAAAAAGTTTGGATAGATGTTTCTTTGCTCAGTTACGGTTGCTTTAGCAAACCATTTTGAATGCATGTTTTTGTCTGCTCATACTTGAAACAGAACAGTTGATAACTGTATAAAACTCATTTGCCAGGTAAATAGTTATCATACATTTAAAAAAGAACTGTTCCCAAAACATCCTCAAAAACGATTTATTGTAACTGCACCTACTGGTTAGCTCCATTAGCCTACCGACTTCTCTGCTAGCTGAGTAACGCCAAGCTTTCCAGCCTACCTGCCTAGCTAATTCTCTACAGGCAAGTTTAGCTCTGCAAGCTAGCTGCTGGTCCAATAGCAATATTCATAAATTTTTACACAAAGGCCATATAAAAAGAAAAACATATAAAATATCACCACATGAACTGTTGGGGTTGCTCAATAACTAAATATTTTTAACAGACTCTAAATTACCATTAAAAGTAGCCCTTAGTGCTTTCTAGCCTCTAAATGCTAACACCAAGGACTTTTTGCTAATCACTTTTGCTAAAGTTAATCGCTTATGCTAATCGCTAATATTTATGTTGCCCACAAACATTTAAGGATAATTGCTAACACTAATTGCTAATTCTTCCAACGCATACACACGTCCCAGCCTTGCACTGCTGCAAACAAAAGAAACATTTAGCGTTTTGTTTACAAGAGTTTATACCGTATTTTGTCACCTTGACAGCACTGTTACCCATGCATTTAGCGATTTCTAAACCAGTACAATACTACTGAAATGTGTACATTTGAGCCAGTTGGATCCCTTAACCTCTGTTTGCATGTGTAAGATGTGCCCCAGCCTGACCTTATCAAACCCATGTTGCAGACCTCATGAGCACATGTTTTATGTCTCCCTATAAAATTGCTATAGGAAGACCTTTGTGTAAAACAGTCCAACACTGTTGTCTCTATTAGTCAGAGAGCTGTGGTACAGAACAGACAGCTTTCAAGGGCATCTCTAATCTAAAGGCTGCCTCCTTCAGAGTCTGCAGTTCAAGACAAACTACACTGTACAGACTTATTTGTGGAGGTCACAACTTGTGTTTGTCGTGCTGTATTCAGATTCATTACACATGGTCTGCTTTTTCTGCAAGACACAGAAACTGAAACTGTTGAATTCTACGTTGCCATATTTTGGGAGGAGTGTGTAACAAGTTCCTCCTACACACATATTTATGGGCAGTAAGACCCAAAAGCTGGAGACACCATAAATGCACCTCGATGTCCAACTGCAACACTTTTTCATTTCAAGCACTGTACAGCTCCTCATTTTACGGATTTAGCTGCAAATTACTCTTTTATATTTCTGACAATTATGTTTTTTTACCCTTTCATTTCCGTTTGCCCCTTGCCTCACACTCCTGCATTGTTGCTTTTCTTTTAATATGCTGTTTTTGTTTGTTTGTTTGTTTTATGCTATTACTCAGTTGTTTTAATTTCTATCTATGTTTCTCTGAGGTCTCTTTTTTTATTCTTACCTAACTTATTTTTACTATTCTTTATAGGTTTTATTCTCCATCTTATTTTACATTATTTATTATATTCTGTCCCTGTTTTACCCATCGTTATTATCATCAAGTCACATTGATTTTGTTGTAAAGCACTTTGAGCTGCATTATTATTATTTACTTTGTTTATTTTGACTGCTCTGCAACACAACACCAAATTCATTGCATGTGAAATCCTGCCTGACCTTTTGATTACTGATTCAGTAAGTGGTAATTAAGAGGTTACTAGTACTGTGTAGCTATGCTATGTGCCCTCTAGAATAATAAATTGGTTACAAGTATGTTTCTTCCAATCATAAATACTAAATATAAGTATCCTTGGCATAATGGAGAGCATTATAAGACTGGATTATGAAGTGTGATACATTTAACACAGCGCTGCAGCGAAAATAAATCACCACTCGTCAGTCATTAACACTGACAGATCATTGTTGCAGCAGTGTACAAACGTGTCCCTCGGTGCCATGGGATGAAAGATGAGCCTTTGGCTTTGAACTTGAACTGTACTTGCCCTTTTTCCTGGTCCCTCAGATGCTCATTTGAGAATACTGCTAAATTGCAGAGGCTTTTATCGAATTTAATTTGATGGATTTGAAGTTTGTTTGAGCAAGTCTGAGGGTGTGCGTGACCTTGTTCACGTCGGTTATATATCAGCTTCATCTCAGACTGGGGCATAATGTGTGTGGTAAAGGTTATCGATTTGTGAAATCGCTCCCTGCATGCGTTATTGATATGCTGAACTGCATGTGACATACAGGAGCATGACACCCACCTCCCCCTCCCCGCTAAGATATGAAGGAGACAATACGAGTCCAAGAGCCTTTCCATGCCAAGCGGAAAAGGAAGCTGAAAAAGACGTTTTTCTTTTAGTTTGTCCACTTTTTTTTTCATTTTCCTTCTCTGGCAAAAGGTGAGAAACAGCAGGAAAAGCACAGGTGTAACTAATGACATAAATGATGGCAGCAATCTTTGGTGTCTCAGTAAGCATTGTAAATAAGCCAGCATGCACAGTGCCAGGTCTCTTGGTGGGGGTTAGACCTAAATGGAAGGCAGCAATTATCATTAGTTACACCTGTGTTGAACAAATTAAAATATATGCCTTGAGACAGGTCTGTTTGATTATTAATTAAAAGTAATCTTAAACTTCTTTTTTTTTTTTTAAATCCACTATTTATATTTCTTTTTTTATGACATTGTCACCCAAGGAAAAAACATGTAAAATTTCACCCATTAAAAATACTTTTTTTTTTTTCCTGTGGTGCTCTTTATGTGTGTGTGTGTGTGTGTGTGTGTGTGTGTGTGTGTGTGTGTGTCTATGTGTGTGTGTGTGTGTGTGTGTGTGTGTGTGTGTGTGTGTGAGTGTGTGAGAGAGA
>JBBPCS010003066.1:0-12721 GCA_037974645.1 Hollardia meadi
TGTGTGTGTGTGTGTGTGTGTGTGTGTGTGTGTGTGTGTGTGTGTGTGTGTGTGTGTGTGTGTGTGTGACTGATGATTCAGTGCTGTCAGCACCACACTGAGCGGGGAACACATCGAGTCATTCTTAGATGACACAGCTGAGTTAGTTGAGCAGCAGGAGCGTACATATGAGTGTGTGTGTGGCTGTGTGTGCGGCAGATGTATGACACCACCGTGAGCAAACTGGATGCAGAGGTGACACAGGCGAGGTTTGCACTTGAGGTACTAACATAGATCAGTCTCGTGGCAGTACATTGAAAGCGATGACCCGATGTACGCTCACCCCTCGGCACACGCTGCCTCTTTTCACTGACTCAACTTTGTACTCTGGCTAGTGCCTGCTCTTCATTCAGCCTTGGGAAACATCCAATGAGCATAAATTGTTCTCCATCACTCAATGGCTTCACCACTGCTGCAAAGATAAGTAAACATATAAATCAATGGACAGATAAATAAACATTCATTGCCTTTGACGGTGTGTAGAAGTTATCAGGCGGCAACAGACGGGAGGGGAATTACAGACACACAAGTGTGACGCACACGGCACCTTACTCCAAGGACAGGCAAAGGACGACCCCCAACAATCCCTCCACCCTCATTAATGATGTCCATGTGACAATGGGGTGGATATGGGAGAGAAAAAGGAGGAAGGGATAACGAACAGATTCCAGAGAGAAGAATGTATGGGGATGTGGAGGGAGGGAGGGATTGGGAAGGACATGGAAAAGGAGGATTGAGGTTGGTGGAGAAAGCTCCAGGGAGGCAGATGAAGGGGAGGCAGAGGTCAGGGGTTGGCTGAAGGCGACGGGCAGGGCACGTGGAGTACAGGAAGGTGATGCACGTGGAAAATGCCTGGTGTACCGCCTGAAATTCAGGCTAGAGAGACGTGAGCAAGGAAATGAGTAAAGCTCTCCCCTCTATTAGTAATGCCGAGGTGCTCTTGTGCAAAGCTCCAGGGAATGAGTCCAGTGACGGACATCAGAAAGCAGCTCACAAAAATTAAAGGAGTGTTTGAAACTGTTTAAAATCCACATTTCGCAAACATTTCCTGGGTAAATAAAAGTTTAGAAAGCATACACAACACACCAATGACATATGAGACAGGAAGAGACAGTCTGCTGATGGTGACAAAACAACACATAAAAATAGAAGATAATAGAAGATCTATTATCCCGCCCACCCAAGAGGAGCAGTAATACTCAGCAGACCAAATAAATCAAATCAAATAAACAGAAATAAGCCTAAGATGAATGACACCAAGAAGACGGTGAAACATCAAGTAAGAGGAAGAGAGAAAGGTTAGAAAAACAAATAAAGGCAAGAACCTAAACTGAACTGGATTTGATGAAATTATTTTTTAGATCCTGTTAAACTCTATTGGCATGCACTCCTCAACTCACAACTCTGGCTATGTGACACCGCTGATGAAAAAAATAAAGGAGCAAGATAATGAAAATGACCATCTTTAATCTAGAAAGTGAAGGAGTAGAAAGCAAAGCTTGGAAACTGAGGTGCATTATTTTAAGGAAAGGAAGAAAGCTTGGGGTTTGGAACACACACACACACAGGTCATAGATGTTTTGATTAATGATCATCTCTGCAGTGCAACTGGACATTATGAGGGACAGGGGACCATAGAGTTACAATCAGAAGTGGGGGTCAGGCAAGCCCACTGTAATTACGAGGTTGCGAGACAAGGTAATGTGGAACATGTATTGAACAGGGGACAGACATGAGTGACAGATAAAGACAGGCTGGGATCAGAGGAGAGAAGGTGGAGAGGTTGAAGGCCAGGCTATCACCATGGGGAGACAGAGAATCAAGGACTGGTAGAAGGGTGTAGCCTATCATCAGGATGCTAAAATTAGCATGAGGTGCAATAGGACCAAGGACTGCACAGTATGGAGTTGTATGACTTTGTCTGAGAGCTGGATATGTTTAGTAGTTAGTGCCGAACTTTGGTCCACGCCACCTGTCCATGAGAGTAAGTTGATTTAGCTGGAATCAGGTCTGCTAAGCACAGCAGAATCCACACTGATGGATATTCCTGGGGGGAAAAAACAGCTACCTGGACTAATTTTCCTTTACACAGATGCCAGTTTGAATCAGAAATATCCTGAATCCTACTTCATGCGCCATTTTACAGCCCCTAATAAAAAAACATTTACGCTAAAAACCTGTTTGATAGAGAGAAACTGGGTGTAGAAAATGAAGCCTCTGATATTTTGGGAAAATCATTAGTCAATAGACACGTACTTATTTGGGAACGTCTCACACATTTGTCATTAGAAATGTCAAAAAATAGTACATGCACCCGTGCGTGTGTGCATGTGTATTTGTTTGTGCCTGTGTGTAATCAGATTTCATGCTTTTAAAGATTTTGAGATATTTTTCCAATATCAGATGCAAAATCACATATAAAATTATTGAAATACAATAATCATGCAATGAACTGTTTTCCACTGTTGTGCATGACATTAAACAAAAACCCTTCACACATCTTAAAGAACCCTTACTCATAACTCATTTTGGTAGCTTACATTAAAAATCAGCTTGAAATCTTTAATTTGGACAATAGACATTTGTAAAAATGATAATGCAATATGCAATTCAATATAACTGCCCAAAGATAAGTCTATGTAAAGAGAGAAACTCAGAAAACAAAACAGGGCCAACAAAAACAGTCCTCCAAGTAAACAGCACACTTTTTTAATTCTGTTATTTCAGAGGTGACAAGCCAGTTAGGGACTACACTGGTTTTACACATTCAGGATTAGGAAATCATTAATAGTGTCGTCTTTTTAAGTACTGTATGAGGGCTATAATGCACAGCTTTGCTTGCAAACAAAGTCTCTAAATGCCACCTATCCTAAACTGACGCACTTGAGAATTGATGCTTCAAATCCCCCTGTCATACATTTATCTATCAAACTAAAAAAAAAACTTGAGTATTTCCTGTAACCATATAACTGAATCTTTGATTATCAATCACTCTTCTATCGATCATCATCTAGAAAGAGTCTGCTCATCAGTTCCTTAAGACTTATTTAGGTATTATTGTTAACCTCCACAGTTTTGGACATATTTACACCTCTGGCCTATGGCCCTCTGGGCTTGTCCTTGTCTTAGCAACATTATTATTTGTTTACTTCCTGTTACTTCAGGGAAAATCACAAGATCATGTGCTCGATGTGATTTCTCATGTGTCTGAGACTCTCCATGATTAAAAATAAGACTTTTTAAGGTTCGGTGAACACCCTGATACAGGGAGAGTGCTGAAGGCTGGAGAAAAGTGACTGTGCATTATGCATCTATTGCCAAGCACATAAAGGTCAGAGCTGATTGTGTCAGAGGCTAAACAGCACAAAGCCCGTCTTAATAAATGTCACCATCACCACAGATGATATAGACACAGAGTAGTGATGTGAGCAGTGATCTGTCAATGCGGGATTACATGTGTTTGTGTGTGAAAGTACACATATCATCCGGACAAGGAGACTACACACACACACGCACGCACGCACACAGGTACAGAGAGCCCAACCAACAGCTCTCATAATGTAGTCCAACTGTGTAACCTTAACCTGACCTCTCAGGTGCATTCAACTCATTATTTTACTGTCAACCTCTACAAATTATTGCTACTGGCTAATTCACTACCAACTATTTACGTCCCCTGACCTCCATGTTTTTTCATTACAGTGGCTGTGACAACACAATGACTCAACTTGCTCATTAGTACAATGAGTCTGTGTGTGTAAGGGTGCATATGTGCACATATGCAGGTAAGCTGGTTGCAAGGCCATGAGAATTAATCACATACAGACACACACACATGTACACACAGATGCACAGGACCCTTATTTTTTGCCTACTTCACCATTCATCAAAGCAGCAAAGTTGTTTGCGGTAGTTGGATTTGTGAAAATAAAACTGTAACAGCAGTATGTGTGTGTGTGTGTATTCAATGTGACTATCCAGTAGAATGACACCTTGCGTTAAGTGACAGAGTGCATGTTGCGAGGTAAAATATAGATAGACTCACAAACTAAAACTACTATAAAACAGGTGGCTTAAATGAACCCTTGTTCAAGAACAACACAAGTCCATTATACACGGTATCCTTTAAGAAGTAGCTAAATGTTTTCAGCCATTATACTGACTAATGTAATTTTAAAAGTATCTTCAAGCTGGAGTGCTGGCCTTTTTTTCATGTAAACAAACGTCTGTTACCTTCAAGCCCTTACCAAACGAGTCCACACACTGCCGATCACCGCAGGGTAGATCTCTGTGTATTTCACAGTATAGCAGAGATTTATAACAGGTGTCAGTAATGACTGTCCCGCGCTGGCCTCAGGAGCAATGCGTTTAAACAAATATTGGTTTTCAAGAGCACAAGGGGGGAGCACTGACTATATATAAAGACAGATGAAATGAGAGCTCCCCAAAAGTGAAGTCAAAACATCTCGGACCCCACCCCCCCAGTGGTGGGTTGCAGTATAGGTCATAAACTCCTCCCCCTGAATGATGTCAAGTAGGACATGAGCCAAACTAAAAACTCAAAGTACACGTCAAATAAAGATGGTTTCTCTCATTTTAGGTAGTTCTTATCACGCTGAAGTATCAGGTGTTAATTTTTCTGACCAGTTTGCTTTGAATTGATGCTATAAAAACGTGGTGAAATGTCATGATTGACAGCTGAGCCCTGCTCGCGATTGGGCGGGTGTATAGGTGGGAACTTGATACAGCAACTCTGCTGCGGTCTTACTGCGCAGACTCTGGCTCCAAATGACGTCACCAGCGCAAGATGGCAGTATTTTGGTACAGTGGGAGGAAGTGAAGATGTGTTGCCCATCTTTATTTACGTATGACAATGGCAGCAACAGAGAAGGCGTATGGGCTATGGGCTACAGAAACTAGAAGTATGTCAGAGCCTATGGTGTCGTAATCACAGCAACAGTGTTTGTGTAGTTACTCTCACTATACTCACTGAAGTTACGCACTGCAAGTTTAAAATCAAAGTAAATTTTAATTCTCGCATTTTGTGAGGGGAAATACAAACGATAATAAATACTGCAGCTATTGCGCATATTGTTTCTATCTATTTGAACATATTTGTGGACACAATCTAAACTTCAGGCCTCTAGGGGTGGGGGTGAAGGTTTCCCATACCGGCTACATTGTACAGCTTACCAATGTTGATACAACATGTACTGCCACATTATACAAAGGGGTGGTGGTGGTGGTGGGAGGGGGGTGTTTACTAGATTTAGTCTAGCTATACTTAACATAATTCAACACAGATACATTCATCTAATAAACACCTTCACAAAATGCCCTAATGGTCTACCACACGCACGCACGCACACACGCACGCACACACGCACACACGCGCTCACACTCTCTCCAACACAATGACAGATGGGATTTGACAGTTCACTTTGGGTGCCGCGCTAGGTGGGAATGACCTTTTAAGACAACTGGCAAACAGAGGGAGCGAGCAGGAGAAAGGGAGGTAGAACGAGGGACAGAAAGGGGGAGAAAGAATAGAGAGAGACTCCCACAGAGAGCTGCTTAGGCTGTGAGGGATTTGCTCTTTTAAACAGTGAATTGGTGGTTTTTTTAAAGAAAATACCACAGGATGCCAAAGTGTTGCTTCTCACAGCCAATCTAGTGGGACAAAGAACTTTTGGTCTCATTGCTCTGTTGTTGTTTACACTGCCTCTCTATTCAGGCCCTTTTTGACTCCAGTCTTGCTTCTATTCAGGACATTCAACTCACTTTTAAAGAACCACTCACTGTTGCATGTGGAATCAGGGCTTCTACAACCATTTGAAATGCATAACCTATGAAAAGTCATTATCAGTAAGTCATTACCAGATTAACAACCACATAACCACTTTTCAGTTACCATAAACATGGACTACACAAACAGAGATTACCAGCAACAGCAACAGGGTTTTGGAAATGTATTGAACGCATAATGTGACACAAAGCATATTTGAGTATAGTTGTAGTAATGTATGTATCTTGTAGTGTATGTAGTACACTTTGTTGTATGCTGTTTGAACAAAGACTAGCAATGTGACTTTTTACAACCTCCTAAAATGTATGTTTAACTACTACTACTAATTCATTTCGTCAAATACATTTAAAAGAAAAAAGGCTGCCTGAATCCTCACTTGTTTCCTTTTTCTACTGCGCAGAAGTTTTTGGGAGATGGTTGTGGTAAATGGCAGTCGTACAAAACAGAGGATATTGGATGCTGGTGATTGCATCCTCCAGTCCCATATGTGGTTAGGCACAAAAAACACTTTGGTTAAGTTACTGTTGTCATTTTCATTATGTATCCACGACGTTACTCCACAAACGTTAATCATCATTGTCAGTGAATTTTTTTCAACATGGCAGATACTTCATTAAGAAAAGTTTCTTCATGAAGATGATAATTAGGTGGCATTACATTTCTATTAAAATTAATTTGCTGTACAAACATCATTTCCAGGAGACAGGGTTTCTTTTAGGTTGTATATCATCCTGTATGTGGCAGTGATTTGAAAATCTTTTTTCTGGAAAACACTTGATGTGATGCGACTAATTTTCTCTGTTGGACTTGTATGTGCATGTCTCTTTTCAGACATGTCCCTCACACAAAGTGATGACAGGAGACTGGAAAGTGCCAACCCATGCCAAATCCGACACAGGCCACTTCTGGGAAGCTAGATTTGATGGACTTCGGAATGATGTTAAAGCATTTCAAAGCGGGCAAAAAGTGCAGATGATGATGATGACAATGATGACATTGCTCATCACACTGTTTGCCCTTTTCCTGGAATGGCCCTGACAGGGTCAACAAAGGCTTTGCGAGCAGGCTTATGAGACACTATCACAGTACTTAATAAACACCTAAACACTGATCTGTAATCACATTTCCATTGTCAACAATAACTCATTCCTATATGTACAGATAGTGGGGATAACCTAATGAATCAGGGGATTCACTCTACTGTCCCGATGACTAAGCTGATAAAGTGGGGACACAGAGCACAGGCTATGAATGCCAAGCAGTGTCGTGATGGAGACATAGCAGGGAAAATTCATTGACACCGTAACTCTCCTTGGAGAATTGGCTGCACAGCGCACCACCGTGAGGTTTAACTTTCTACTTTAATGCATAACAACACAGTTTACATTGAAAGAGAATGCCACAAAGTCAAATGAAAGGGATGAATTCAGGTGTTCAGAGAATGAACTGGTTATATCAAATATTATGATGTATCATAATGTGATGAGCTAATTAAAGATGTCTTTTTGATTATGCAAATTATACAAATGTCTTAGATCGGGCATTTTTGCAGATGTAACAAAAATATTAGAATAAGCGAATAAAGAATAAAGTTAAATACTTTGTGATTATATATTGTTTGCACTCCTTGAGTTCAGCAAATTCATAGCTTTAAAATTATTTTCTTCTCTTTAGCACGTACACAAACTAATAAAACATTTGTATGGCTAACACAAGTGCAGCACTCCAGCGACTTCTACTACAACAATTCTACATGGGCGTTGTTTGAGTACATGGTATGATGACTGTCAATTTTCATACCATGATATACTGTGAGACCAGTATATCTCTGCAACCCTATTTGAGAACTTGCCTTATGTCCTTACAGACAAGTATGCACTTAGTCTAAGTTGTCAAAGCTAAAACTACTGAGGATTAAACATGCCAAATCTTCTTTAAACTGTCCATGTTTGTCATTAATACTGTGTGTTAAAACTAAAAGACTAACGCAGCAAAAACTATTTGGGGAAATTACAGTGAGCTCCATAAGTATTTGCTCAGCAATTTCTGCTTTGGCTTGATGCTGTCATTATGAAATGAGTTTGACTGTGAGGTCAAGCAGAGTGTCAACTTGAATACAAGGTCATTTTTTTCCCTGGTATCTCTCTTAATTTCCCATATGATGTAATACTTGAGAAGTTTCCACAAAATTTAAATGAGTTGAATACTTTAGGAAATATAGGTGAAATCAAACTACAAGGACATAATGATATAAATGATACCTCACATTTATTCTAATGCACATTAGCTCAGTTATTCCCAGTGGACATGGAGGTATTGGAATAAAGGAATAAAGGACGTGGCTGACAGCTTCAATAAGCCAGCAGCTCCCAATGGACTACACACACACACACACACACACACACACACACACACACACACACACACACACACACACACACACACACACACACATTCTTGTGGATAAAAGCCAACAACAAACACTCCATACTCAGATCTTTTCTCTTTCACATGTGCATGCATACACACAAAAGTACACAAAAACATGTCAAGCTGAGAGGCGGTTCACTGATACTATAGGAGGTCGTAGGTGTGACGGAGCTGATGAGGGTCCAGAGGGCTGACAAGAGCAATAAAAAGGCCATGAGACATGACGGAGGGCACGACACCTTCGGCTTAAACAAAGAACTACAAATACCCCAGCCACTATTTGTCGCAAAGTGACAATTTGTTTTCACTTATTTTCTCATCTTATGGTCTAAAGCCTGTCTGTCACTGTGTCTTGCTGTTTCCGTATCTGTAATCTCATATTAGCATATCTGTGCATATGTGTTTGCTGCAAATGTGACATTGTACCAAACTGTGACAGATTACACTTACTATTATCGAACAACAGCCCAGCTTTGCCTCTTGGCACTGCTACCCACATTCAAAGTTTCAGCTGTTACTTTTCCCTGCTAAACTGCATGTTTCCTTACAGAGTGCCCAAAATAAGTGACAATATGGACACTGTAAAAAAAACAGGGCAGTTTGCAGACGCATTTATTTTTACTTAATGTGGTGTAACTTACATGTGACATAACACATGTGCATATATGTCATAACACAAAAATATTGGGTACTACACGCTGCTGACTAAAATATTTGATGTTTAAGGGAGTTTTGGATTCGCTTTTTTTTTTTAAAGCGGAGGTGACTTAGCTGTCATAGTAATCACAAAATCCTTTTGGTAAACAGCGGGGCAGCATTGAGCTACAATGTCAATGTCCTGCGCTTACCCCAGAGACATGTCCTCGAGATGAACTGTAGCTTTTGGTCTGCATGGCTTCGTTTAATTCCAAAGCTCCGTCCTGTCTGCTTGTCTTTTAGGATTCGGTCAATGTGTTTTCACACTGTGGTTTTTCTCCTTGCATTCTGCATGAATCCCATACAAAACCCTGTTTTCTTCTCCTCACACTAGGACTGTTGAGGTCAAAATAAAAAATGTATTGAGAAAAAGATTCAAAGAACAAAGCCAAATTACCCACAAATAAGGCCAGAACAGGTGCCGGGTGAGAATCGAGAGACTGGAGGAAGAGCAGGAGATACAGAGAGAGAAACTGAAAGGCCAGAATCGGGAAGAATTAAAAAAAAAAAATAATGGAGAAAAAGATACATTGAGAGAAAATAAAGGGACAGTTTGTGTGAGAAAGAAAGAGGCAGAATGAAAGGCAGTAAATGAGAGCACAGAGAACAGAGGAGAGTCTCCTGTGGAGTTTAACTTTTGGAAAATGAGTCAGTCCCAGCAGGCGTGTCGACGAGAATCTCTGGACAGATTTCCGGCTCCCATGATGCTCTGAAGCAGCTCGTGACTGGACAGACATGAAGTGACATGACATGACACGTTGTTACGATGCTGACACATCACATGAAGGCGCTGAACAACGTCCGGCTTTAGTAGGACACACAGATCAGCTCTCACTGAACTGAACAGGTGGTGCGACTGTCTTACACACACCTGAGATGAGATGACCCACCCCGCCGATGTTCCTACACTGATTGGTCTGTTTCCCAGTTAGTGAAGTTGTGTGCTAAGCAGTTTTCTATGCAGGAAACACGCTAACCTGAATAGGATACAACAGGATGTGATTTGTCACTGTGGCATGTCAGACTGGGGAGGCCTGTTTGTGTGTGTGTTTGTGTGTATATAAACTACATTATAGGACTACTGATATAAGTGTATTATTAACGTGTGTGTGTGTGTGTGTGTGTGTGTGTGTGTGTGTGTGTGTGTGTGTGTGTGTGTGTGTGTGTGTGCATAGAGTAATTTGTTTACACACAAATTAACCAGAGGCCTTGAACGTGAAGATTAGTACTGTTTAAAACTCAGTAGTTTCTCCATGTTTATTAAAATGTGTATCAAAAGTCTCCAGAGTATCACCACCGAGCCCAAAAAGATGTTGGCCACTGAGCAGCTCAATTAGAAACTCGACTTCTTGCTCAAAGGCACCAAAAAAAAAGTGTTTGGGGCTTAAATGAGTTCTTCAAAATGAATTTTGCCGAGGTTCTCGCTTCACACACAAATCTGAAATCCAATGAAACACAATCACTTTATTGAACAGTTAGTGACTGACAAGAAGCTGCAAAAACCAGCTCTGTGTTGCATCAGTGACTGTGTAGCTGTGTGTATACTGTATGTGGATGTACTGTATTAGCTTGATCGCATTGGATGCATTACACAGGTTTTATATTTGGGCTGCTGCTGTGTTGAAACATGTCTTATTGCAGCACTGCTGTGCTGACATATACCATGATATTTCTGCGGGGCTCAAGGTCTGGACCAGGGTCATGGATAATGACTGGGTGTAAATGGCAGCCTCCGCCTCCACTCCCTGGCGCCCGCCGAGGAGCTGACACCAAGCTAATCTCTGGAGAGGTTCTGCAGTCTCAAGACGACTTTCTGTACTGATACCACTGCAGGTAATCACGTTGGCTTGTGTGTGTGTGTGTGTGTGTGTGTGTGGTTGTGTGTGTGAGAGAGAGAGAGAGAGAGAGAGAGAGAGAGAGAGAGAGAGAGAGAGAGAGAGAGAGAGAGAGAGAGAGATGTGACAGATCCAGGGGAGGATTAAAGTGGTCATGGGCCCCTGCCCATGCCACAACCAATAGGCTCTATCCACAGCCCATGTGCATATCATAATAATACCACATAGACAAATGAAAAATGACAACATAGCATAATGGTCTTACCTTTTAGAAGTATTTTCTTCTTGATTTTTTTTTCAGCTCTGAGTCTATCTGTCCCTCATCCGCGGCGTGCATAATATACGCGAGCATTGCTTTTCTATGACTCTCCGAACCCTCATGTTCTGTCAAGTGCTCGTTCGCATGTTTCCAGTCGCAGTAACCGGCATCGTTGGAGAAAGGCATTGGGTGCGACTGTTGGTTGATTCTGTCCCCAAAGAGTCGGCAAGCGAAACAAAATACAATGCCTTTAGAAGGAGAATATAAAAGCCATCATCTTGGCACGGACTCGCCATTGGCAAGTTTTCGTTGAAACAGGCTTTTTGAGAAGTGTCTTTTCTGGAGTTTGTACTGTCACTCTGATGCGTTCACGTCTGCCTCTTTATTTTGGCATAATCCCGGCCCCATCCTAGCCCAGTAAGCCCGTACACTGTCATCGAGTTCCCCCCCAACATGCAGGGTCCGAGCTGTAAGAATCCATAGGAACGTTAATGGGAATAGGTGTTAGTGAAGTTGGCCCAACCGGCACGGATTCCTCCTCCTCTGGTCCTTTCTCTTTCTCTGCGGCCCCCACAGCTGCAGGTGCAAAGGATTGGCATGAACTCATGGTGGC
This sequence comes from Hollardia meadi, assembly GCA_037974645.1. Lineage (NCBI taxonomy): Eukaryota > Metazoa > Chordata > Actinopteri > Tetraodontiformes > Triacanthodidae > Hollardia > Hollardia meadi. Next base: position 11,679 of record JBBPCS010003066.1, read on the forward strand.
TGGAGCTGTGGCCTCAATGTCGAAGCTAGAGCTAGCGGCAGCATTAGCATTGCCAGGTGCCGTAGCAGGTGTGATGTTAGCTAGCTCGTCATCGGTAACGCTAGCATCTAGCAACAGCTGGCTTGAAGTAGACTGAGCAGTAGGCTTGAAATAGCCAGTGAGTTTAGGAATCTTGTTCAATATTTCGTGATCATGTGTTTCTTTCAGTTTATGTGATTTTCTTTTTTGTGCTCCACTTTCATATTTTCTAAACTCCGACATTTTCACCCAAAACAACACACCCACCGAACTTGTGACCCTTTTGCATTGAACAACCAATCAACCACCAACAAACGATCAGGGATACGTTTGACGTATTTTCATGCAAATCCGCACATTTCATTTTTAAAGTTTGCAGAGGGCGTTGGGGGCCTACCCAGTTAAATAAAATCAAAAGTAAATACATAATAATTGGGGAAACATTTTTTAGACAAAGGGGGGCCCCAGATTTAATGTAGCCTAATTTAAAGTTTTTATTTTACTTTATTTTTTAAAATTCAGGGCCCCTGTGAGAGGTGCCCCCTGGGCTTCAGCCCAGACAAGCCTGTGCATTGATCAGCAGAGACAGATTGAGTCAGCTATTGATTTCCTAGTCACAGTGTTAGCGTTGACCTTATGGGTGATTTAGAAGGTTCATGCCTGTGTGTGCACCTACATGTTTACATTTGGGTTTCTTATGTCAGTGGTGAGGTCAAAGGGTGTGCATGACATGCTTCATATAATCCCAGTGTGATATTTTTTTATTATTTTAGTTATTAGTTATTGAGCAATATTAGTAGATATATAGATAAACATCGTTAGAGTATTTTTTTATGAATATCTAACATAAATGAATAAATTACTTCTGACTGGTGAAGTCAACAGCAGCTTCACACAACTGCTTCAGTATAGTACAAGTGCGTTCAGACTGGAGAATACATCATACAATAGAATGGAAACCAGCTTCCGGCTGCACTGTGGGGATGAACAACACACTGCATGTGTGTGTGTGTGTGTGTGTGTGT
>JBBPCS010003067.1:0-12721 GCA_037974645.1 Hollardia meadi
TGTGTGTGTGTGTGTGTGAGTGTGTGTGTGTGTGTGTGTGTGTGTGTGTGTGTGTGTGTGTGTGTGACGTGTGCAGGCATCCAGATGGAGATGACGGCCCCTGTTCTGGTCAAGATCCCAGAGGAGACCAAGATGTGGGAGCCCGCTGTCTACACGCTCAACTTCCTGCTGCCAGCAGCCTATCAGGACAAGCCGCCCGTGCCCACCAATGACAAGGTGAGCTGAGCCTGACAGATGGGGGAGGGGGGAGGGTGCTTTTCAGTGCAGGTTGAGGCAGTTTTTTCTGGGAGTTGGTGGGCATGCCCTTGCCAGTCATGTTCAAATGCTTCTATCCTCCCTGTATCTGTGTAATTTGATCGTTGATTTTTGCTCCAAGATCAATAGACAGCATTGATGGGTGTACTGTATTTAGTGCAGCTGGCTCTGGTGCTGACTCAGCAGAATAGAAATACGAGACAGTGCTGTCTCATGATGGTATCAGTGCTGCCGTCCTGTATCTGTATATGAAGTAGTTCAAACTAGAGCAGCTACAAGAGGAAAAAGCTGCTCATTAACGCTTCAGTATTAAAAATCGGACAATATCATGATAATATAGGTCAGCTATCAGCTATCAGTCACAGTTCTTTTACTTTGATACTTTAAGGACATTGTGGTGATAATACTTCTGTACATGGTAAGATTTTGAAAACATGGATTTTTACTTGTAATGGAGTATTTTTTGTTGTTGTATTTGTACTTTTACATAATTAAATTATCTGAAAACTTATTCTACTACTGCCAAAAATCAGTGTGCACTGTATTGGTGTATTTAAAAAGTGCCAACTTCTCTATTGAACTACAAAAACAACTTCTTTATATCCTTTTTACACAAGAATTGAAGATCTCAATCGTCAATTTCACTCTTCCTGACGTGCATCTTTGCTTTAAACTCGTACGTGCGCTTTTACACAGATGACTGTTTATAGGAAAACTTTGCCTACTCTCTGCCGCATCTTTCTACTGTGACTCATGATGTGCCAATGTGCTGCTAATGTTGCGTCCATGCCTCTGGCACAGCTGTATTTCACTGAGATGCCAGAGATGGATGTCTATGTGAGGAGTTACGGAGGTTGGATGCTGTCAGTCACCTCCAGGCTTCATGCTCACCTGCTGACTAAAGAACTGGAGAGAGTTCGAGCTTCCTACAACCACAGCTACCATTATGGAGTCGGCTATGACAGGTATTACACACGCACATAGTTAATCATTCTAACTTACTTCTCGGGAATCATATACTTTTATTTAAAGTTTTAGTTGTTTTAATAAAGTTTTAATATTGTCCTCCAACTTTTGTACATACAATATTTTTGATATTCTGTTTTGTTTGGCTGCTAAATGTTGCCTAATTGACTTAAACGACCATATCTCTTTAACATATTGCATTGCATGAGTAGAAACCAAATTTAGATGACAGGTGCACAAACCTACTCTGTGCGATTCTGTAAAATTTATCAGCATTTCACTTTTAGGTGCCGCAACAACTCCATGATAAACTTAGCCATAGAATAGCCGAAAACTGAGCAGTCATGATTCTAACTTACTGGTAATAAGCCATCCTTGTACAGAGGCATTATACTCCACAGCTGGATTTATTTATTTAATTTCTCAAAATAACACCTACTCTCAGCCAATCAGCATGACTATCACTGTGTGTATTTTGATGCAAATACACTGGTCCTGAGCGCACATGTAAATAGACAAAACACAAGCAAATGAAGAAGGAGCCCAGATAATGGAAACTGTTTCCAGAGGTCACTAAAAAGTGATGCACACAGTTTGGACATGCTTGGGGTACTTCTCAAAGTCATGGAAGGATCTTCAAACAATCCTACGTCATCGAATGCAGCCGAAGGACTGTTCCAATGTCCAAGATCCTCTGAATTCCACAAAGGACAGAGTCCTTCACACAGAGAATTTTCAAGGATGCCGCTTGTGTATCCTCGGCATGCCTGAATTACCCACAATCCTATGCGCACGATGCTTAACGGGTCTTTTAAAAATGGTGAACTTTTTCAATAATGCAATGACACGCTGGAAAAATTATCACATTAAACTTGGAATAAAATAATTACTACAATTGAACTGAGTGCATGTGGGGTATAGGGCTATATTTAAAGTTTTGTGAAAGACTAGACTTAAAGCAACACTGCAGGATAATGGGTATTTTTTGCTACTAGGGTCCCCCTACAGTTGCAGAGTGTAATTCCCTTTTACACCACTGTCGTAAATACAAATCGCTCTTTGAGCTCCCTGTGAACTGCGGTACACTTGCATTTGTTGACAAGCTGAAGCCTACATAACCGGCAAAGACAACAAAGCCTACATAAACAAAGAAATGTACACAAAACAAACATAAACAAAAGCAAGCACAACAATATACAGCAAGCCAGCTAGCGATAATAAGTTACTACTTACTAGTCCAGCAACAAGAAGGCGAGCTTGGCGTCTGTCTTGCATCCTTTCATGTCTTGTAGCTCTCACCAATGACTAAAAGCCAGTCCGAGATTTACTCTTGTCCAGTCTCTCTTTTTCTCTTCCTCGCTTCCTCCGACAACGTCTTCTTCGGTCTCTTCGGCACCTCTGCCATGACGAACATACTGAGAACAGTGAGCTAGCTTCTTCTTCTAGCTAGCCGAAAGGTGTAAATGTTGGTGTGTGTGTGTGACGTGGTGCCGTGAAGTGTTACATGTTCTCGCGAGAGGTTTCAAGGACGGTCCAGCAAAGTTACATAGTGCAATACCAGGTGATCCGGGCCCGCTGTGGCAATGACGGAGGCGCCATTCTCCCCGTTACAAGTCAGCTTACTGCCAAAATGATTTTGAAGCTGTTATTTTAAGGTAAAATAGTTGCATAGTGTTGTTTTAAGAGCCGTAGTAAGACCTGTTCCCATCCACACTCCAGTTCAGAAGGTGGCGGTAATGCACCTAAAAGCTGTTTGCCAACCACCATAAGACGTCAGAAGAAGATGAAGATGAAGAAGAATGATGCACACTCGCTAGCTTGTTCCATTGTGTTTTCTCGGCATGCTAGGAAGGTCTAGCCTAGCCTCTGGAGGAAGTGACTTCTAAGGACTTACCAAGGAAGGATTCTTGACTTTGAGAAACACCCTTGTTTATTAGTTATTGAAGTCGTCTCTCCTTAAGTGGTCTTGGAAAATAAGCAGAAATTTAAAGATTTGTGGTGGCACAAGAAGCGTGTCCAAGTTGCGTCCGGGCATGTGCATCACTTCTTAGTGTCCCCTGGAAACAGTTTGCCTTGTCGCCTGAGTTACCTGTAGCATTTCTGTATTATCTTGTGCTTTCTGTATTTGGTTGTATTTTCTCTGTTTGCGGCATTTTTTTCTAAATGCTGAGCATGTGTTGTCAAATTAATAAAGATGTTTGTTTTTTTTATTTGCTATTTTGTCTATTTTCATGTGTTTTCTGAATTTGCAGTGAGTTGACCTCTCAGGGCCACTGTAGCATGCAGGTTGAAAGCAAATTCAGATTTTCTATAATTAAAGTAACTAATTTAGAAGATTGTGTGGCCTAAGAAAATCACTCTCACGGATTATATATACACACACATCACTGCTCACGATCACTTGGTTGTAATTGTTGTGTCTCTCTCATTGTTTCCTTGTGTGTGCGTAGTCCCTTGAAGCTGTTGAACAGGCACAATGAGGTGTGGTACGTGGCAGAAGGGCAGATCATTTGCACAGATCCACAGGAACCGACCCCTGCACACACACCCAGGCCGACTCTGACCAACTCACTCACAGACTCCGAGTCTGAACCTCTCCCCCACACACTCTCTGATTCCCCCTCACTCACTCCCTCCAACCTTTCCTCAAATACAACATCCAACTCCTCGTCACAAACGCCCTCGGACACCCCTGCTGTCACCCCATCTAATGCTCCACCTAGTCCTTCATCCAACACGCCTGCTGATGCCGTGTTCAATCATCCCCCAACCTCCACCCAGATCCTGCCGGACCCATCAACCAACTCGTCTGATCCTGTCTCCGTAAGCCCGTCCCTGGAGTCAGAATCTGATGCTCCCCTGTGGAACCGCACAGCCCATAGCTCTCTGGATACACATGCTAACCCTGTGGTCAAGCCAGATGATTCTCATTAGCAACAGTCAAATGTAATATAAGCAGCTACTCGAAGGAATAAATATTAACAAGAAACCTAAACAGAAAAGAAGCAGTGAAGGTGGGAGGTAGATGGAGAAGCTGCTCTCGTACTCCTAATCCCTCTATTCCGATGTATTACACCAACTCTTCCTTATGGCACTTAGTGTTTAACTATATGTTCTATCACTGCTTTGCACTGGCAGCTTTCTGTATCAGCAAACACATGCTTATCCACTTTGTCCTTCTGAGGTTATCATACCAGCTACATTAGAGAATTAAGTAAGTTAGAACCCAAGGTTATTGTGGTGATCCAACCAGCTAAAGCTATCTGCAGTTTAACATCAGTTTAACCCTAAAATAAATGTAGGATCTCATAGGACTTCAATGGACATTTCTCTGTAATTGTTAGATGAAGTGTATTCTGGTAGGCTGATATATCAAAGGAAACTCAACAATCATTATGTGTTCTAAATGGAGTTTGATGCTGTAATTAGTTTCAGTAGTTTCCAGCCATAACATCCCACAAGCTTCGACTCTGTTTATATCCAGTAAATTTCATGATGTATGTGGCAACATATTGGTGAATCATCATACATTCAGTGTGCACATTATTTGGGATCTTTGGTGCATCCTTAGACCTGATTACTAATACTGTATGACTCTATACATTGACCATATGTTTTGCAAAACTTAGTCTCAATATGTGAAATCAATTTTCAGGTAAGCAGTTTGATTGATTTGGTGAATTTAATGAACATATTTCTTGAAATAATATGAACCTGGATTATTAAAATCATACAGTATGTCGCATATCAGAGAATAGCTTGTTAGATTTAACTACCTTAATTTCCTTGTTAACAGCTCAGCCAAAATGAGCAGCAATAAATCTTTTTGCATCTTTTAATCATAGTAACTCTAATCCACACAAGTCAATTCCACATTTCCAGTGAGAACAAAATGTTTCAGGAATTAAGATGTGTTTCAGACAAGTACAAAACAGCAGGATGCATACACCTAAGCACAGCTCTGGTTCATTGAGAACTGTGGTTAGTTCTCTGTTCACTTTTTCCACAATAAAAAACAATGTATCAAAATGTTAAAAATGACTTCCCCTGGACCCTCTAAAAGACCATTTTAATTCATGCTTTACCACAAATAAGTATCCTGCAGAGTTTTTGCCAGCTAGTGGCGCTGTACAGAGGTATGTTGTGTTCTATCAGCACACGGAGGATGCACATACTGTAGCTTATATGGCACAAAGTCAAGGGTTACATGATAGATGGAGCAGTAACACGTAGAAAGGAGTCATTGAAGGAGAAAAGGACATCGAAACAATGCAGGATTCAACAATCTTTGAAAAGGCTTTCTAAATGTTTTCAGACATTCAACATGTTTGTCAGGCCTCAAGGATATAAACAAAAGGTTTTTGGTAAAAGATGTTCTGTTGACAAAATCATGTTAGTTTCCAAAGGAAACTCCACAGGTTACTTTTAACCTAGTTTTTGCACATTGTAGAGAGGAAGGCCCTACCTCGCTTCTGCCCTAACGGTAAATATTGGACATACTTTGTATCTGCACCTAGAAAATCAGTCCACAACAATCCCTAATCTTAATTTTTTTCTTGGTATAGTGGTGGTCTAATCTAGAAGTGGTGGGACTGCCCCAAAGATCCCAAAGAATCACACCTGATGCAATGCAATAAAAATTGAATCCGTTTAAATGACATTCTCTATCTATGAGTATACATTCTGTATGTACTGAGGGAAGTGCAATAAAAAACCATAACAAACTCTCTTCAGACTTTTTGTATCATTGGTGTCTTTGGACTTCATTAAGAAGGGAATAATTGTTCTGATTGTCTGAGCAGGTCTTAAAATGTTTTGTTTTTTGTTCTTCTTGTTCTGTTTAGAAAATTACTGGCATCAGGTGGTAGTATCAAAAATAACACTGTGGTAAAACACTTACCTTCACCTGAGTACATCTTTCCACCAAACTTTGTCCAGTTTTGTGAAATGACCTTGTTGTGAGTGATTCTTCTCAGTTTCTTCTGCAGTTCTTGTTGATTGTCAAAGTCTCTCTTATCTTATGTTAAGTATGTAAAAGTTGTATTTTTTACCTCCGCCAAGGAGGTTATGTTTTCACCTGTCTGTTGGTTGTTTGGTTTGTTTGTTTGCAGGATTACGCAAAAACTACTGGATGGATTTCAACGAAACTTGGTGGGAGGGTGGGGAATGGGCCAAGGAACAACCCATTAAATTTCGGTACGGATCCAGGAATTTTTCTCACTTTCGTTAACATTGCAGGATAAGGCATTTTTCCATATTTTCATTAATTTCTCAGCAAATAATGTATGAATCTTGATGAGAAAATTCAGGCATATGTAGGAGGTGGGTATCTATGAGGGTGTACAATTTGGTGCAGATCCAAATAAAAATCTGGATTTATTTAATGTAATTTTGTTTCTCATTAGTGTGATTTTATGCTGTGAATAAATGCTGTTCTTAGTGTAATTTGGTTTCTCTATTTCATCAACCTATTATTCTTCCACAATAGAGATTATGATTTCACCTGCATTGTTTTGTTGGCTTAGGCTTGATTCAGCTTAATTTAAGGGGACTGTTGGGCCTTGGCAGAGGTATGTGCTCTACCGAGTGCCATTCTAGTTACTTTTTGCGCTGCCCCAAGTGGCTCAAATAATTCCACCCCCAAGCCCGATTCCACTCCCAAAATTAAGCTCCTCAAATTGGAGCTAAGTCCTCAATTCTCAATCAATCTGCTGAGATTTTGCTGCATTTTCATAATTAATTGATTAATAATTTAATCTATAAAATGCCAAAAAAGTGAAAAATGCTCATCACAATTTCCCAGAGCCCAAAGTGACATCTTCAAATTGTTCCTTTTGTCCAATCAACAGCCCAAAAACCCCTTGATTAATCAATTATCAAAATATTTGGTGATTACTTTTCTTTCTAATTGACTAAACATTACAGCTTCCAAAAATGTGACTCCAAAAAACGCAAAAACAGTCAGCTGAGAACCTCTGTTTCCTGGACAGAACCAATGTCTGACTATTGCTGTTAACCAGTGTCACATCTTATCAAAACACTAAGTCATGTAAACTTGCTGGACAAAGTTTTAGGTTGCTTATTTTCAATTTTTCACAATGTGCAAACTATTCATTAGCTTGCGAACGTTGACACCACTGAGTGAATAAGCGAAAAGTGGTGGAGGCGATGTCACACAATGTGTTCCCTTAAGGCCAAAGTATACTTCTGCGGACACGGTCCATACACAGCGCACGCAGAGTGCAGTTTTTGTGTCCACGCGTAGAACTGCGCATGTGCGAAACTGAGCGTGCAGCAGGGTATTACAATAATGTTGTAGTGCGCATGCGTTCAGTTTGTGCGCATCAACTTGCACAAAAACGAGTATACTTTGAAGACACCAATGCGCACATTTGCAAAGCCGCATCCATAGAAGTATACTTGGGCCTTTACAGTTCCCCCAAAACCTCCTAAATGCCGTCCCATCTCACTCAGTCCTCAAAACACCAAACAAAGAAACTCAAAGACAGTTCACACATTCATTAATTCAGGGTCTCCCTTGTAGCCCCTTAGAAGACATTTAGAGCCCCGCTTATTTCTCAGGTCAGCTCTTTCCATTAGCAAAATTATAGACGGCTAATAACAAGATCTCATTCACTGTTGTAGAAACACTAAGCCCTGAGGGGGGGAGCAGGAAACCAAGAATTAAACAATATCAGGAGAGAGGGAGTGAGGAGAAAAAAAGAACGAGAGAGAAAAGCAGCGTGATCAGTGGAGTTTAATCCAGTCTGTTATTTCATATGTGAATGCTGGTCTGGAACACACCAATTTAATTGTGTGCACCATACCAAAGGTAGGGACGGCGTTTGATGGCATTTTATCAATCTGAATCCAGTTCTGAAATTGCTTATAGAATCTGAATACATTCAAATCCCTTATCAACCTTTTAGTTACATACTGTTTTTTCACTTGGTATCAGACCTAAACCACTGAGATTCTACTGCACTATTTACATGTATTTTGTCACTGCGCTATGACACTCATTAACCTTTTCCCTCACAATAGAGTCCTTGTGGGGGGAAAAACACTCTTTGCTCCTCCTTGGGTGGCTGTTAGAACTGCAGAAGTAGAAGCCGGTAGAAGCTGAAGTCAAAACAACACTGAAAATAATATTGATTCTAATTTATCATTCAGCATATCAACCAAATCTAGGATTTCTCTGCATGCTTGATGCACGAAATGTTACCTGACGACAAATTTGTTGTTGCTCTGATACAGGTCACAGAATCTGACAGGTCACCGAACACAATGTAACACCAGAAACAGGCTGATGGGGCACTCGTCAGTCATTTTCAAAGATGCCACAAGTTCTTACTTTACCAGCAGATAAATATTTAAGATACTTGTTGCTCCCCCTTTATTGCATTTCACAGTTGTTTCATTGACTTTGATGTTTAAACAGGCAATAGACAATTTTTTTGCTGACAACTTGCCTCGCTTTCACTATGCTATTCATGCTGTAAATCCTAAATCCTAAGCCTTCATTTTCATGAAGCCTCGATTTACGGCACAATGGAAGCACATCATCCACTTCGGAACCAAAACGGGAAGAGGCATCATTCTCCCCAGTCGCTATCCCCTAATGACAGCGGAACAAATGCAATAAATGTGGAAATTCTACCCTGCAAAAAAAAAAGAACCCCACTGATGGAGAAGGCGAAGATAGACAGTGATAGAATCCAAGGTAATACAAGAGGGAATAGACGGGAATTCATTCTATGGAAAGTGCTCCAATGTATGTCGAAATTTGTACCTGTTCATATGCGTTTCCTCTTACCACCAGGACTTAAGAGGGTTCCAAACTGACATTCTTTCTACTAGATCAGTAAGTAACAAGACCTGCCTACTTATTAATACAACCGGGTGTTTGCTCTGCCTTTATTAGAGCACTCAGACAAGTTTCTATGTCCATTTGGAATTCTTAAAGTTGCTTTTGCTTTGGACAGTAGCCAGGCTAATAGCAGTAGCCATGTTGCTAACGCTGTCTTTGCGATCACGGCACCAACAATAATACCACTTGGAAACACTAGGAGGAAGTTGTCTATTTCCAGAGGCTGAGAGATTGTTAATGAAAGATTTGATACAGGATTTTTTGGCCTTGGAGCTTAACAAATGTGGGTATTTTACCATCTTGGAACCAGATCCAAAATGGAGCCAGCTATCGGAACCCATACCTAACCAAGACCGCAACAATCCAGGTACTTCTAAATGTAAGCTTGGCATGACATGTTATCCTCAATATGCTAGATCAGTGTTGTTTAATTGGCATTTGACACTCATATGTATACCCATTATCAACACAGTCTCATCAAACATTCAGTTTTCACTGTGATATTATTTCGAAATAAGCTTATACCACATACAGTAAATAACCATTCATGCTGTGGTAATCATCTCTGAAAACCACTGACACAGATCTTTGACGTTCACTGCTTCTCTCTGCATCGTACGGTTATGGCCATCGTTGATGTTGCAAAACAAATGTGCTTTAATCCACTTGTTGACTTGAAACTCATACAAGATAAACGTCCTGCCAGTCAGTCTGTCACAAGAAGGCATTTTCTCTGTTTGGCTTTATGTATAAAACTGGTGTTCTACTTCAGTCCACAGAACCAGAGAGGGAACAGACAGTTATTGTGTAGCTTACGAAAGTCAGTGTTTTTCAATAAACAACTTAATAAAGTTTCCTTTTCTTTGGAAAGAAAAAAAAGTCATTTTTGAGTTTGTACTTAAAACAATGAGACTTTTTAAAAGTAACTCTTCCTTGTGCAATTAACCTAATGTTTTATAAAACCTTCTGCTCTACACTCTGGATATGAGTGTGTCTCTTTTTGGGATAAGAAAATTGTGCTGTCAACATTCTTATGCACATAAAGGGGGGTTACAAATCAATTTTTTTATGTTTTGTATTTGTAGTAAAATCCTAGGTCAAGAGAGGTAAGGTGTATGTATGAACACACATGACTTCTAGTAATGCTTGCTTTTTTTTGCGTCCTCCTCCTACTCCTACTGTAAGTTCATATTTGACAACAGTTCTCACTATAATTACAGTGCGAGTACAGTGTTTTCTTTAATGATCTGTCACTGTGATGTGTTATGTGCCTTGGAAACTGCTGCCTTCTTAGTAATACTTGCTCTCCTGCTTCCCCCTCCTGCTGCTCCTCCTCCTCCCTGCCAAAGATGGCTGGGGATGGTGAAGGCATCCACACTCATGCCCATGGTTTTCGAGGGGATGGTACTAAACTGCTTCCTGTCTGAACTGTATTTGTAGATGGACTCCACCTGGGAGGAGCTGATTGTCCGTGGGCCCACGCCAGCCAATCGTACAAGCTCCTGGGAGTCGGCGTTCATGGTGTAAACGCCCCTGAACTGGCAGCTGGAATCACGGAAGAGGATGAGGAAGTGATTGGCGGGACTCCTCTCCATCTCCTGAAGTTTGAAGAAGGTAAAAGTATGAGAAAGAAGAGTGAAAAACTTCATATTGGCTTTATTATTGGTTTTAGCTTTCTGCTTGTGCCTATAAATGCAGAAATAAGACAATTCACAACAAGATTTAAATGATTAATGTCATTAATTTCACTGAAGCGGTAGTAAAGCAGCTCATAGTGAAGTAAAATGAATCGTCTACCTCAACTATCTTGTTTTTTTGTATCTCGTTGACCTTTCCAGCGAGGCAGCAGCGAGAGAGAGCATTGTGAATGATGAATTTATTGGATTTCAAGCTTGGTTCTTTGAAGAGCTTTGGACCTGCAAATACAAACAGAGGCACACTTGCTTACCCATGTTTACAACAGTAGACATTTTGGCAATGAGTACTACAGAATATAGAGACAAGCACTTTTCATACATGCACTGCTACTCTGAAGTTGTCTGAATATAACCCAGATGAGCTGTATGTGTGAATGCAAAAATCTGTTGGACTGGACTTTAGACAGACTTTATCCTGCCAGCTCCCTAGTGCAAAGTCCAGTTGAGCCCATGTTTGAATACAGCAGGTCATTGTCCCGAGCATTCACAGCGAGCGCAGGGGCGTGTTGATACGGATCATCATTTACTATGAAATAGTATTGATATGAAGGCAAAAACAGTCATCATTAAGGATGAGTCCTCCTCCTGTACACTCTACCCATGCGCCACCCCTTGCCTAAACCAAACTGAGTATTTCCAGTGTAGGCGAGAGCACGTCTGACATGGACAATCACTTGTTGTGAGCTCCATGTGTGAAAGGGAGCCTCATGTCCTGAGTTCATATGTGAAAATGGCTATAAAATACAGTGTAACAATATACCTGTGTATTCTGGGGCAGGCGAGGTACCATTGGAACCGGTCTCCCATTCTTTATCTCCGTTCTGATTTGCCAGTCTACTTGGTGTCACACATCCTGCAGGTAAATCAGGACGGCTGTTGGAGAAATGTCAAACAATTAACCAATAGGCCATCATCTCATACTTTATAGTTGAGAACAGACTGGATTCACAGTTGGATCATCAGAGAGCACCAACGCACCCTCTACTACTCTTTCTGGCCAAATTGGAAAATTTTAGTAGTAATTGGGGATAAAGCAACTAATCACTGTGCACATTCCCTTGTTAATGAGGAAAAGTTGGGCTGTTGATGGACTATCCAGAGAGACCGGATAACAGTCATGGTTACAGAACGGCAGCGTTGTTTGCAAATGTTTGTGATCTGAAGCAAAAATTTGTGCTGTAGACGAGCCTTGTGATAAAAAAAAAAAAAAAGTTTGTGTGTACAACAACTCCCAACCCTGAAAAAAGTATATTCCACATACCATCAGAGCCCACACAACCAGTTCTTTAGCTGTAACAGCAAACAATTCACTTCTACTTGAGTAGGCTAATGAGTCAAGGAACAGTACTTGACTGGGATACGCTAGTACTCATAACAGCCCTCTGTGACAAAGTATCATCCAGGACTAGCAGTTGATCTAATTACATATTGTCTGTTAACAATCCAAAGTTTAACCTGTAACATCTAGCATGCTGTCTATCATCATGCTACCTTTATTTACCTCAAGGTTCAGCTAATGTTAGCATATTAACATGTGTACACTTACTGACAACATGCTAACATTTAGCAACATTATTAAAATTTATAATTTACTCATCTATAATGTACTAAAACTTAGCATGTTAGCTTAAATTTCACAGTAATATGATACCATGAACCATCCATGCCATGAACTGAGTTGCTGCTCAAGTGGAAATTTTGACATGTTGGTTGCACTAACCAAAATTTTGATTTCTGAATGTATGAATTTCTGTACAACTTTCATGGCAGTCCATTCAATAGGCAAGATATTTCACCTTGGACAAAACAATTGGGTTGAAACAAAATCCGGTAAATCAGCATTTCCATCCCTCAATGCAAATCAAATCAAATTTTATTTATATAGCGCCAATTCACAACAAAGTTATCTCATGACACTTAACATGTAGAGTAG
>JBBPCS010003069.1:0-12719 GCA_037974645.1 Hollardia meadi
CCTTAACTTATTGGAGCCTGCAAAATAATTCCAGAGAAATAGGATGTGAGGTAAATAGAATCAGATGATAAAGTTTTGTCACATACTTCCACTAAAGCCAGATAGGAAGACCACAGTTATATTACTAGAGAAGACAAATGCTACAAACCAAAAACCTGCAAAAAAAAAAAAAAAGAAGTACTGAACTTCATCATAAATAAACAATAAATAAACAACCAGATATGAAATGTTTGGGACTTAACTTCCAACCAACCTTGGCTGGAAATCAAATATGGAGAATCTAAAAGGAGCGGTTTCCAACCTAGGGGTCGCGACCCCTCAGGAGGCTCATGACATAAATCTGATGGGGTCAGGCAAAAATGGGTGAGAAGAAAAAAAGTTGCACTTTTCTCAGGCTTTTCTCTAATCTTTGTTTTTTTAAAATAAATATCAGATAGTAGTACATCTTGAAAAATATTATTCGAATGAAAAACACTAATTTTGTCTATCAGCTTGGTGATGCTTCCCACATGAACACACTTAATGTATTCCTTTTTCTTCTTTGTGGGTTTTCTTGCTTGTTTGAAGTGGGCGGGGCTTCGTGTAGTTCCATGCACCAATCAGGAACCAACAAAATTTGAATCAGAATTTGATGACGGTTGGTTTTTTGTTTGGTCACTGCCAATTAAATCTAATAAAAACCACACCCACACACATTAGGAGATTTTTTAAATTGTTAAACGAAATAATATCTAAATATTCTTTTTTTTTTTAAACTTGTTACTCATTTAGTTTTTAATATTTAACGTTATAGAGAAATATCTGATATTTGAAGCAAAGTTCACAGGCTACCATAAAACAAACTTTGCTATTAATAGAGACATTTTTTAAACCTGTGTGTAAAATCTTTAACAAAAGAAACCTTTATTTGTTAACCTATTTATTCTGGAGCGCTTTCAGTTTAAGCCAAGTTATTCTTTCATCTTTAAATAAAAGAAAAACAGTCCCTAAACAGCGAGAACAAACATCAGATTATGATAAAAATAAACCGTTTAAGCCACTTAAAATTCCCACAATATTATATTAGAATACTTCACATGACTTACATATTTTAGCTATAACCATGCACCATTTACATGTATACTGCAGGCTACACAGCAACATAAATATACATAATAATGTGTGTTTTTGCATGTCTTAAAGTTTAGTCCTCTTGTAAATTGGGGATCTACGTAAAAATGTGGAGGTGTTACACCCCAACCACAATCCAGAGTATTAGGTTGATAGGCTATTACCCACAAAGAGGCTTTAATAAAGTCAATTTAGTGGCACAAAGAGAACAATTGTGAGCAATTCCTCTGAGAAAACAAAGGGTTTGTTGTTCTCCACTTCTCTTCACTCTCTCTGGTGACCATGTGCGAGGATTTCATCATACTCTTCTCAGTTTCTTCTTTCAGGATTCTTTAATATTTCAAGCTGTGTTTTTTGTGTGTGTGATGTCTTCTTTGCAAAAAGGTTCAGTAAGGTTGATCAACATGTAGACTGAAAAAAAAAACTGCACCCTGGAATGTTCTCAGCATTTGTTCAAGGCTACTTACAGATGAAAGTAAGCTTTCCGTAGTGTTTTAAATCCTATTACAACTCCAAGTGCAGTGGCAGTTTACTCCACTATTCACAGCTTCCAAGCTTACTAAACATTTTCCACCTTTAGCATTAATAACTCATGTTTAAGCTGGAACACGCTGTAAGCCCATCTACGGACATTTAAGGTGGCGGGGTCTCTTTCCAAGAAAGAATTATTCTTCATGCATAAGCTGGACTTGAGTGTTCATATTAGGTGTTAGAGTGTTTTCTTAACCCTGGTGAAATACTTCTGTCTCAGCCTGTTAATCAGTTTGAAAGTGAGACGATATTTTGAGGCCTGTGGTGGGACAACACTTCACTGATTGGTCCTTTAAGCCTGCTGGAGGGAGGAATAACATGTTCCCAGAGGCAAGATGATGTGGAAACTGTCAATGCCTGTAATTTATTTTGTTAAGGTGCAAGTGATGAAACAAACTGTAAAGCTTCACTGCGCAGAGAGATGTGTGTGCAGAGCTTGACTTGAATGTGTGTCTGTCGTAGATGTGTTTTATGACTGCACAACTTTGGAGCCAATCGGGGTTCAATAACTCAAACAAATGTAATGATGGAGACTTGAAGCCTCCAGGTCACACACATCAAGAATCGACATTTAGGTAGGAGAGTTCTTGTGTCTTGTATAATATTTGCATATTCTTAAAATCTGGATTTTTCAAGGAAAAAACAAAAGAGTAGATGCAATAAAAAATGTACTTGGTAATTAAAGGTAAAAACCATGTCAGTCAAATTATTATTTAAGTCTTAAAACATGTCTTAAGGGGATCAGTAAACAATGTAATTAATTTTTAAAAAAAAGCAAGGTGCAGATATTAGTGGACAACTTATATAAAAATAAAAGCAATTGAACAACTTTTTAAAAAAAACACCATTATTTGTACGGGTCCTTAATTTGGCCCGTCCATTAAAAAAGATGTTTTACTTACCATGATTATTGTTCAGCAGTTAATTTCTTATGTAATAATAATAACATCAATATAGCCTGATATGTTACACAAAGCTTTATTCGGTTTCATTCTTTAATAGCTTATTTTAAAATTAACTTTTAGGCTCTTTTACGCGATTTTGTTTTTGTGAATTGAGTGGATGAAATAAGGATTGGCGTGTTTTCTCTTTCTTCCCTCGTTTTCGCAACATTTTCTTCACGATGTTGTTCTCTGTAATGGAAAATCAAAGTAGTTGTTAGACGCTTTGAGTACCAAAAACACGTCTAGAATGATTAGAATTAAACTTAGGATATACTTAGTGTAACTTTTTTTGTACAAAATAATTTGGATTTTTAAAACTCTTCTTTTTATTATCATCATTAGGCCCAACTGTAGATAATAATAGATTTACAGTGTGCATAATAAATATAAAGTGTGCATAGACAGATGTAACCAATAGGCGGTACTGTGCCATTCTCCATGAAGCTCTCTGCATCTCCAGCCCTGAGGATAACACCGTCTCTGCTTTGGTTTGCTCCCTTGTTGACCTAAATACAGCATCTCTACGGTCCATCAAGCCAGACGATCACACAGCCGAACAAGAGACGCTCTGAAGGACGAGACAGTCTACAGTTGCATCTTTCTGGAGTAATTCGTCGCCTTTTCAACACGGACTTTCTCTCTGGATCTCATAGCTCTCTTTGCTCTCATGGGCTGCACCGGGATGGTTTACGCGGGACAGAAGACACTCCTGGCTGGAAACAAGACTCATTCCCGGGAATGATTTTACAGCATCCAAATCTGAGATTTTATTTTTTACATACATCTAAAAAAAAAAGAGATTGAAAAACTAAACATGCTTGATGATAAAGCGCCGCGATCGAAGCTAGAACCTCCGTCGAGAGGTTCGTCGTTTTACATTGAGAATTTGCTGGGGTCTACATACAGAGGGGCTTTCACCGAGGAACGAGAGGAGACACCGGGCTTCAAAGTTACCGCCCACAGCCCGGGGATCTGTGCGGGACTGGAGGCAAAACGTCTGGGCGAAGGGCTGAACTGGAGCGGGACGTCACCGAAAACAACCTACTGCACCTCAAGAAGTGAGTGACTCGATAATGTTTGTATTAGTTTGTCCCAACTGTTCATAAACAGTACAGGAATAAATAATGCTCTCATTTGTCTGTTTGGCTAGCGTGGCTTATCCTACAGGGTTGAATCGTGATTAAAAAACTACCCACCATGATCGTGAAAACAATCCTGTCCAATGCACAAACCAGTAACAAACTGGGATTACAGATTTCACAGTCAACAACCTCTCCAATCCGTGCGTAAAAGTCACCCTAACCCTAAAACAACATGGGTTTTACTGTCCCTTCCTCTGTGCGTACCACCAATTATCTGCCTATCCAGAGCCAAATTTGGCATTCACACAACAATCTCACTCTGATGCTTCAAATAGACCAGCAGTGGAGAGCGGGAGTTTATTTATAATCTTGGAAAGGACGGGAAGCAGGAATGCACAAATTTGTTGCAAAGACATCAGATATTGTCCTCCCGCTGGCTCGCTATGAGTGAAATGAAGCCTGAACAGTTTGTAGGATAGATGTTTATTCACGTTCTCCGTTTAGGTCCACGGTACAAGGATGAAAACGCAGACCCCGTGCCGACGAGCGACTGGGATTCCCCACCTTTATCGGGGCAGGCGGAGGAGAACCATGAGACGGAGAAGAAGGGGGAGGATAATTTGACGGACGACAGGGAGGAAGAGGACGACGCGCGCTCCTCCTGCTTCTCTCGAGAAGACAGCTGTGATACCGGTGAGGCCAAAGAATTACATCCTAACATTAAAAAAAAAAAGTCCACACTGCTCTGCGGCCAGACAGCATACGTCACACGCGTGCGCTCTCCTTTGATAGGTTTCCCAGGCGTAGTTGTTTGTCTCACCAAAAAAGAGAAAGAAATGCAGGAGTTTGTTTAGAAGTTTTTGGTTTAGTTTGATTATGATGAACTAGATGCGTTTTTTTTACTTGACACAAGGCATCAGGAACAAATTTTATACTAAGTTTCAAAGGTTTCAAAGTTCCTGCAGTGAGAGAATCAATTCAGCAGGCAGCACTTTAATCAAAAATTGAGAAAGATCCCCATCAACCATGGATGTACCAGCCTATTTAATTAACATTTAATATCTACAGTTATGCGACAAACAGTTATGTAAACTTTTAAACAAAAAGGGTAAACCAAGACTTTTCTTAATGAGCATCTGTGAATAACAGAAAATAAAGTGTAAGCAAAAAAACAACAACAACAACAACTATCTACGTGACGTTATTTCTGCTGCTATCAACGTCAAGTTAGGTCTTGGTGTTCTATAATTGCAAGGACTGAAAAATTTTGACAAAGTTAAATGATCATCAAAGATGTTTTGACACCGTTTACGCATGCTAATAGTTCTCTTTGTGCTCATTTAAGTAATTTGGGGTAAATATCTTAATTTTTCAGGTATGTCATTCCGTGACTTCGTGCAAAATCAGATGTTTCAGTCTGGTCATTTTATCAATAAACTAGATCTCAATTGACTTGCCAGTTTAAACTTTATCACAATTAATACTAATATTGCGACATAACCAGGGGCGCGTCAACACACACACGCACACACGCACGCACACACACACACACGTGGGAATACCATAAATGTATTATTTATCTAATATTTAATTTACACACATTACATTCACTTAGCTGACACTTTCATGCAAAGTGACTCATAATAAGTGCATTTAAAATAAATAATTAGTCTTACCAATCACAACACAACAGAGTGGAACCAAACAAATATAATATAAAGCTTTCATACCTTAGATTTTAAGCCCTGAAAAAACAAATTGTACCCCAAAAGTCAGCTAAATATAAAATGAAAAATGCACATTCAGAAATATTTGTCAAACTCTGGTCCCACCTCTCACTGAGCAGATAGCCAATAATAATTTAGGATTTAATGGGGTGGCATTTGGTGTGGCCAATCAGATTTCAGGGGTGGCTAGTGACCCCCTTTCTGGACACGCCCCTAGATATAATGTGCCATGACCATTAACTGTATATAAAGATGGACGACATGAGAGCTCCCCAAAAGTGGAGCCAAAACATCTCGATCGCCCCCTGGTGGTGGGCTGTGGTATAGGTCATAAACCCCTCCCCCTCAATGATTTCAGGTAGGACATGGGCCAAACTAAAAACTTAAAGTACACCTTAAATAAATTTTTTCCGAAAGATGGTTTCTGTCATTTTAGCTAGTTGTTATCACGCTGATGTATGTTCAAGTGTTTATTTTTCTGATCAGTTTGGTTTTAATTAGTTATTTAATGCTATAAAAACGGGGTGAAACATCATGATTGACAGCTGAGCCCTGCTTACCATTGGGCGGGCGGGGGTATGGGCAGGAACTCGAGACCATGCGCAAGATGGCAGCGCTCCGTCGCCCATCTTTATTTATGTCAATGACCATGACATGAAACTGTTAGAGGAATTTTATCCAGTCATGCTTGGTAAAATCTTCCTGCTTCCTCTCAGGTGACATGAAAGTGGTACGAAAGAAGAAGACCCGCACCGTCTTCAGCCGGAGTCAAGTCTTCCAGCTGGAGTCCACTTTCGACCTGAGGCGCTACCTGAGCAGCTCGGAGCGAGCCGGGCTGGCCGCCTCGTTGCAGCTCACAGAGACGCAGGTGAAAATCTGGTTTCAGAATCGCAGGAACAAGTGGAAGCGGCAGATTGCTGCGGACATGGAGGCCAGCACTGCTGCCATCAAGTACACCGCCCAGAGGGTCGTCCGAGTTCCCGTGTTGTATCGCGAGAGCATGGCCACGCCTGTGACACTGACCAGCCTGCCTCAAGTGTCGCCACCCGTGGTCGGCTTTTCCAACTCTATTAACTATCCATTGACTTCTCACTTCACCCATCCGGTGTCGTTCATAACACCTCAAATGACTGGACTGGTGTGACTTTAAGTACCGAGCATACTTGAGACTCTTGAGCATTAAATCAAATAAAGATGCTGCAAAAAAATATTAATTTTAGTTCAGTTTCTGATCCTGTAAAGCCAAATGATAATAAAGTCAATTCATCCTGAGTTTAACTGGTTCTTTCAGAAGTTTTCAAGAAGCAGCTTCAACAAATGCTGCTTGAATGGCTGCTTTAAAATCATCTAAACAAGAACATTTCACCCCTTTAGCAGTTTCTTTTTATTTCAGCTCTGGTGATTTTGATTTTCAGTGCTAGATTTAGAGACTGTTCAGGATACAATCCTCTCTTCAGGCCGACATGGGACATTTCACATCAGGTCAACCAGCTTTGAAGTCTATTTTTGATGATTTTTCACAGAAATTGTATGAATGAGCTGCACTTATAAAACAAAGATTTTGAGTTTGTGAAATGAAACATTTGTAAAGCTATGGGGAAAAAAAACTCTGCATGAGAAATTCAAGGTTGTAGCCTATTAATTGTTGATAGAGTGTCTGTGTGAAGTTACAGAAAAAGCCACAGTCAAGTTAAAAGCATGAATCAGGGCCAAAATGTGGTCTTTAAATCAACTTTTTAAATATATTTGTAGCTTCTGCTTTTAATCAGTGCTCTGGTGGTTATTTCAGCTTTTTAATAGACTAATCACACAACACATGAAACATCGTCTCTACACACCCACCAACAAATTACTCATGCAGACTTTTTGTAGTGATAGAACTGGTTTTAAAATTCTTTCTCCGCATTATTTCACAAGCTCTAAATCTTCTTGATCCTCATCTGATCCTACACACACACACACACACACACACACACACACACACATACAACTTGGGGAATTTTATGCAATGAATCCTACAAAATGTAGAAACATGATCATTTAATTAAAAAAAAGGCATTTGGTGTTTGTGACATTTGATCTTTTGATATCTGTGAGCACGTTATTAGCTTTAATCAATGACACTTTTTTTATTTAAGAGGATTTTAATACAGAGTTTTGTACACCAATATGTTCACGTGTGAATAAAATATGTTTATAAATTATGTTGTGGTATTTGTCTTTGTCATATTGTAAGTGTTTGCTGCAATTTCCAAAGAAACTATTCAGATGTTGGATTAAAGAGACAATAAAGTTTAAGGATCTCAGCGCAGGCACAACATAAAAAGTATCAGGGAAGCTAAAAACTTTTGCTGTGGAGGAACTGAAAAAATGTTTTTAAGCTTATTCTCTCGGCCTCATGACCTCAGAGACTTCTCAAGTTGTCATGTGAATGTGGCATAAAAATTAACAATATATCAAACTTTATCACCTCATGTCCCAGTTTGGATATCGAGCATCTCCACAACAATTTGAAAAAAAAAAAAAAAAACGGAGTTCAAAGGTTTTATGGCGCATCAAGCGATCAGGCGTGAATTTCGATGACAGGAAAAGTGTTTAAAGCTACATTGGCAGCCAGCCGTAAATCTGCATACCGCCCTCATCTGCCCCACAACCTCACCAATCAAAAGCTGCTAAACCGCAGTCTTCCGGGTCGTTGAAGAGCGTCGCGCCGGCTCCTCTGCGCGCTAGTCGCAGCCGAGGAGCAATGGTGCTTGGAGCGTCCGGAGGCGCGCGTCGGTATTTTCGGGAATCTCTGGAGGAGCAGATGAAATGCCGGGGAATATGAGCAAAGAGGACGCCCCGAGTCGGAGTGCTTCTTTGACGTTCACCATTGACAACATCCTCAACCTGAAACAGCGGGACTGCGGAGACTTGGACGCTTCAAAGGAGCAGAGGGACAGGGGATGTAAGAAGGATTTTCAAGCACGGTGCGATGAGGTGTGGGACGTCCGGAGGAGGCATGACAGCGGATCAGATGAGACAGGTAACTGGGAAGTTAAAGAGGAGATAAAGCAGTAAAAAGATGGAGAACGTGTCTCTCCAAAGTAACTTACTTGTTTCCAGTGATTTAATGCATTTTATACGCAAAAGCCACTTTGAGGATGGAGCTGTTTAAAAGACGAATGATGCGCAAAAGAGTATTTATTTCAATCATTTTCAGAAAATAGGGCTGAAGAACTCGGACTACAGGTTTATGTTCAGGTTACAGCAATTGTTTATGTTTACACGCAGAAAAATCAAGTAGGCCTATGTAAGTTTGCCTTTACTGCTGCATCACAGCACGTTTTGTCGCTTCATTCACAGCGCACACGAAGCCCAGAGTCCGTCGTGAGGACCGCGGGGAAAACACTCCGCCGCTGACCGCTGGCTCCTCTCCCGGGGCGCAAAGTGCGCACACCGCCAAAGACGCGTCCGAGCAGCAGCAGCAGCAGCTCCAGCAGGACACCACGGACACTAAAGTTATGGTCAAGAAGAAAACGCGCACCATCTTCTCCAAGAGACAAATATTTCAGCTGGAGGCGACGTTTGACATGAAGAGGTACCTGAGCAGCTCGGAGAGAGCGTGTCTCGCCAGCTCTCTGCAGCTCACAGAGACCCAGGTTAAAATCTGGTTTCAGAACCGCCGCAACAAGCTGAAGAGACAGTTGTCCACGGACATGGAGGGGCCGCTGACCGCCGAGCACCTGTCGGAGGCAGGAAAAAACGTGCAATTACCGACTTTTTACAAAGACAGCAGCTTGTTGGGCGGATGTTTGTTACCCATGCCTTTCCCTGTCGTGTACCCGACCGCAAACGCTGCGCCCTACATCTACTTCAACACTGGCAAATATTTTGGCCTGTTTGACGCAGACTGACGATTTTCTCTGTTCGGGATGAGAGTGTGTTTTTTTTTCTGGCTTTGGAGGCCTGTCACTTTTTTTTCTTTTATTTTTTTTTTTGGACTTAATAAAAATTCTTCCAACTTTGACATCAACATAATGAACCAATCCAAGACATGCATGTGACACTTTTTGTCCTCCTACAAATTGTATTATTATTATTATTATTATTATTATTATTGTTGTTGTTATTTTCCAAAGCTGATACTGACTAGAAAATGTATAGTCAGGAAAATGTGCATGCATGAAAGGTCCCCTGAGCAGTCAAGTGAATGAATGTAGGTTACATTAAAGTTTGAGTGATGCTGCATCAAGTTGTAATCCAGCAATAATATTTTTGTCATTTTATCCTACCCGTGTTGGACTTCTAAATGAGTTTCTGTGATTATTATTATTATTATTATATCGTTTGTTTTGGCTAGACCTTTCATACAAACTGTAAAACTGTGAAAACAGTTAGTATATTATGACTATGGTGAATTTTGCAATAAAAAGTGTAATATTTGCAAGTTCAGCCCAGTGCTTTGACTCAAATTGTATTTGGACAAATTTCAACATTTGATTATTCAATTGTGGGTTTTCTTCTTTTGATTATACATTTGGTGCCGCATAATGAATTAAAGTTAGCTCAGAAAGTATAAAAAATTCTGTTATAATTGGCTAAAAAGTGTAGATTTTGATTTTTCCTTTGCACTGCCAAAGTCGGGTTTGTTTGTTTTTTAGAACCTGGTGGTCACAACTCTGATGTATGTGTCGTAAAGTGGACTGAGAAAAAAAGAGACAGAGGATGAGATTATTATTATTATTATTATTATTATTATTATTATGTTTTTTGTTAAGAATGACACTTAAAAAAGCAGAAAACTTTTAAAAAGTTAATCATCATCATCATCAGGTGCCTACATGCAGTGAATTAGTCAGAGTTACATTTTCAGCTTGCTGGAAGTTGCACAGAAACTTCACAAACTGTCCTTTGTGCTACAGAATCAAGGATTTGGGAATCATTTGTCTTTTGGGATTGCATTTAGACTGAGGCCTAATTTTAACACTCACACTTGGTGAAACCGTTCGGCTTCAAGTAACTTTGTTCAGACTGAATAATGGGTTGAAGAAAACACTGTTTCATTAAGAAGTTGATTTCATTCGGGTTATTAATTATTAACAACTTTTAAGCTGCAAAAGACTGTTAACATGAGTAAAAATGTAACAATAGAGAAAAACTTAAACTAAACTAAAATGTTGCTAAATATAATTGTAAACTAATATACATACATAATCACATACAGTAAATTAAGTTTGGACTGTTTTGTGAGGTGAAAATTCCTGCGGTGCCATTTTATATAAAGGACAAAAAAAATGTTGACGTCCATATGCACTATAATTTTTTAACACTTACTGCTTGATACACAAATAGCCTAATCTGAGAATCTGTAAAGACAGAACTTTTGATTTATGTTAATTAACATGTATGAGATTAATGTTTGCAGCACATCTACTCCTCACTAAAGTAAAGAGTGCTTTTAAGAGTCTTTAAGAGTTTTTTAAGAGTTTTTTAAGAGTCTATTTAAACAAACAACAAATTTATATATATATATATATATATATATATATATATATAAAATTTGAACTTTACGGCCTCACTGACGTATGTTAGAAAAAAAGTATTCCTAAACATATAGAGTTCAGGTTTTTGTGTGGCAACAGCCTGAACTCTTGTTAAATTTAACATGAGGTTGAAAAAAAATTTTTTGTAATAAAATAAAATCAGTCTTTGAGTCTTTTATGATGTGGAAACTTTTTTTTTTTTAAATAGTTTGTTTTGAATTGTGTAGAAAACAGACACGATCAGTGACATGTTACCGCATAATTACACACTGCACTAATTGTTGTTCCAATTTGAATAAGATGGACATTTTGCTAACACACTCAAGGAGACCAAGAGTAAACTACTGAAAAGTCACGACAATGTGATTCATGGTAGTCACCAGGGCACCAGAAACTCTTACATTTTTTATTTTCTAATGAAAAACTTCTCACCCACGTACAAATCAGAGAACCACAGAGGTTTTTGCTGCAAGTCTGTAGGTGAGGAGGTTCCCCCATGATCTGCTTTTCTTTCCTGTTAGAGCGGATAAGGGTGTTGCTGAGTAATGCATCTCTGCAGAGAGAGCGAAAGCAATAAGAGAAATGTGTATTTAGGTGGACTTGCATCAGTGCTTCTGGAGAGATTTTTCCTAAAGGGCCCAGCAAGCTGCACTTAGACACCGTTTCCGGGTCACTTCCCCCTTCAGTGTTGGAGCCTCTCGCTGCTTTCTCCCTGTCACAGCCATTCAAGGCCCCGTCACTGTTAACCTGTTCACTCAACCACTTAGTCTGCCTGCAAATCTGTTGTTTTCTCTGCTAAATTCCTGTCTACCTTTGCTGTGCATGTTGGGTTGTACTGTAACTCATTATTCCCACAAAGGATGGTGATGAAGGTAATTAGTTGTTGTTGTTGTTGTTGTTGCTGCTCTTAAGTTTAGAGACACTTTAAAAAAAAAAAAAAAGGTTTGTGTCTAAAATGCTAAAATAAGGAGAGGAAATAAAGAAATAGGTTAACTCTTCAACATAGAGGTCAATCTTTGCAAAATTAGTTTAAAAAAGGGTAAACACTTAAATCTTCAACAAGTCCAAGGAGAGTTCCCTTTCGATAAACTTATAGTTACCTAAATGCTAAAATATCAAGTATAATTATAAGCAGCACTCTTCTAATTTCGTTTCTTATTACTTTGAAAATGTTAGTAATCAAATTCGGACAAAAATTACCCCCATTACATGAATCCCATTTAGGTTTAGAGCATTAATTACACTGTGGTCAGTGCTCACTGAATAACTGAGGACATGAATTCTAGTAAGTATAAGCAACCTACATCATATTATTATGGTGCATATAAAGAAGTAGTATCAAGAAAATGGTGTATACAGTGTCACTTCAAATCAATCAATAACAATGTGTCTTATGAGTGCTAGTATTTTCTTAATGCACTGAAATCTAATTGGCACAAGTTGCAGGTTCAGTTAGTTACTCGTTTATTTTAAGAGAATGTTAAATGATAATAGAGTTTTAGAATCTTAGTTTTGTGATCTTCCACAGCTAAGTGTGTACCTGTAAACTCTAAACTTACTTACTTACTTAAATTTGGTAATAAGTGCACAAACTTGCACAAGACACCAAATGTTCCATTGTAGCTTGCAGCACAGATCTGAATATTAATTAAGGTTTTGTTTTTAAGTATATGAGCATTTACATTTCTGAATGTTTCTGCTTGTAAACTCTATTTTGCAAGTTTGACCGTGTGTGTGTGTGTGTGTGTGTGTGTGTGTGTGTGTGTGTGTGTGTGTGTGTGTGTGTGTGTGTGTGTGTGT
>JBBPCS010003070.1:0-12718 GCA_037974645.1 Hollardia meadi
AGGCTGATCCTGGCTGTGTGGTAGGGTAGCAGTGCACAGAAGCCGTTTCCATGGTTACCACGCGTGGAGCGCCTGGTATTACCAGAGTAACCGGCAACTGCTGTCACTATACTCTGCTGTAATTATCTTGGGCTGTGTAATTATCTTTGATTGTTGCTATAGCCACTGTTAGCTTAGTTTGCAGTGGAGCTAGCAGGCCTAAAACTCATTGAAGTCGGCCGAGATCGTGACCTCGTAGTCACCGCGGGCAGCGGGGCTCAGCTCACCTGGGCTCCACAGTCTGAACTGGGCTGGAAACCAAACTGGGACATTTTGTGAGTTTGTTTTGCTTACTCATTAGAATAAGCGCAAAGAGAGTTCAGTGAAACATCTCCCAGCTGAAGCTACTAACTGTCGGACTATCGAGGTACAAAGTGATATTGGGAGACAGTACGGGCTGGGGCTCGCTGGTTAGCATGCTAACTTCAGTAGATATCTCTGCAATACAATACATAGACGTCTTTGACATAACGTCCACATAGCTGTTCATATTCTGTTGATAATGTTAGTTCTTTTTTTTTTTACATTTTAAACTAAAATTATGGCCAAATCTTACAAATTGCACCCTTAAAGCAAACTAACCATCCATCAAAGGCACCTTTTACAAGAAAACCTGGTGGTGCACGTGCATATGTCTTTATAATCCATCAACTATCAAGTATGAGTATACTGTATAATTCAGATTGCATCACAAACACACTGATAATTAGGCTGGTATGCACACACACACACACACACACACACACACACACACACACACACACACACACACACACACACACACACACACACACCTAATACTGACTGATTGGAAGAGCACTCTTGTATACACCCAAAGGGCTCTTGTGCACCTGCTACTGCTAGGAAATGAGAAAACACACACACACACACACACGTTGTTATTGGCAGTCGTTTTGTTTGCAGATCCGTTTAGAACAACACTTGACTCAACCCTTCTCTCTCAGTTCCGTTCAGTTTATTCTAATTTTATTCAGTACTTTTTAAATTGGTATTAAAAGTGAAATAAATAAGAAAGCATTGGGAAAGAGGGAACATGTTTTTATATATTGAGTGACCCGTTCTGCTGTTTTTCCTTCAATAAATAATATATGGAATATGAGTGTTTTGATTGACAAGGGGCTATTTTTAGGTTCATATTTGTAGTAGTCAGGTATTTGGTAAAAACATATTTTTAGCTATCACTCATCTTTTAACTTGACTTAATGTTTTGCTGGCTTGTCGGAATTCTTGGCAAAATATCTTCCGCTTGATTTTTTTTTTTTTTTTTTGATTTTTCTGTGTCTTGACACTATCTTTTGGCAGACTGACAAAAGCATACCTGAATATTTGGTCATAATTTTGCATATTTGTTGAACGATGACAGACAACTTTAGAAGTGCCAAGAATCATCAAATGCAATTCAAGCTCGTTCAGTGAATTTTGTTTTAGAATTGTTGTAAAACTGTTGTTTCTATGTTTATAGACTCCATCAATGAAGCCGATTGTGGTTCATAAAGACACCTTTGTAATTCACCCTGGGGTAAACATGATCAGCAATCTGAGATCGTTGCATAACAACTGGCACCGGGCCTGAACGGTCACATCTAAAATAGGGTTGAGGTTGATATTTTATCAGATTTCCTTAAAGTCCTTCACTGAATCTAATTAGTTGTGTTTTCTCATATTTCTGAGTGACTAAAGTTATAAAACAACAAGAAGTCAAAGATCTCTATGCTTCTCGCTGAGTGGCAGTCTAATTATTAGTTCTAAACATGCAGCAGAAGATAAGAAATATTGATGAAACATGTGTCTGACACCTTGAAGTAGGAGCAGACTAATGATTTTTCCACCTAATTTTTTACCTGATCGAAAAAGTGAAGATGCCAATTCAGAACAAATAAGTTGATAGGCTTAAAATATTGATATACGTGCATGACGTTTTATCAGGGAAAACAGCCAGCTAGATTGTTTCTCTAAACTTCTGATGGTCTAGTATAAATATACAAACTCCGTAAAACAGATTGATAATCCAGCGCACACCAGGATACAATTGACACTATGTATTTTACAGTTTACATAAAATATAAGTGAAGTATATATGAGTGAACCATGTATTTCGCATGTTGTTTCATTAGAGCAAATCTGATGAAGCAACATGCTTTGGGATGTTCATGCTGCTGTTATATGTGCCCCTTCACCTCCCCATCACCCCTCAGTCAAATTCACCAGCTTCATCATTTCATCAGCCTCATCAGTGTCATCCACCATCACCAGATATCTTTTGTTAACGTGTTATTTTTAATGCAACAGAAAGTGAATATAATCTAAAGAGAAGTTTAACGACTTGAGAAATGCTAACTTTTAAACGCCCACCTTTAAAATTATCCAGAGGAAATAAGGCTTCAAAGTACACAGCTCCACGTCTACGCGTAGGTTACCACTGCAAGGCAAGGAGGTGCACCTGCCATCTTTTTTTTCAAAAAGAGGCCAGGTGCAACGATCTCTATCGGTGTTTCTGTCTCGTCTCTCTCTCTTATGCCTCCGTTTTCCACCCCCCCACCCCCACCCCCCCATTGGTTCATTAAACGCTCTGTGTACAGGATAATGAGAGAAAAATAAGGGCACTGCGAGACGTAGCAAGACGTTATTTAACTCTCACGACACGTCCACACAGACAAACACACACATGCATGTGCAGACGGTCTGTCTCTGCGTGAGTAATTATGAGGAAACATTAGAGGTTACAGTTGGTTCAGATCGATAACTAATCAGAGTATGACCTTGAAACATGCACACACGCGCACACACACACACGCAGCATGTTTTTCTTCCTGGGTATTCCCTGCCATATATGAGCAGACAGTTTGGATCGCATGCTGTGAACTCCTGGGGGATCTGTACTCCCTCTGCTCTCCTCCACTCCCACTAAACTACTCGCCGTAACTCCGCCACCCATCCATTAGCTAGCTCAAAAGGTGCCACGTGAAGCATTTAGAAATCAATAAATTACCATTAGCTCGTTCATTTTGAGTTATTAAGATAATTACTCTTAAGTGAAAGGGACCATCAGCAAGGAAACTGGCAGTTCGTCAATTGTGCATTTTGGATTTTACTTGTCTGCCGTGTAAAGTACTATTAGCCTCATTCATGATCTGTACTTACATAAGTATGAATTATAATTTTGGGTATATCTTGCATGCATGGAGAAGATGTGTTGTTAAAACCACTGTTTTAGCCATAACAGCAATTTTTGTCAGGAATTCTGTAAATAAGAATCAAATGTATTTCCAGGTTAGGGTTATGGTTTTAAATTTCTAGCTCTCTTAAGCAAGTAAAATTCTAGTCAGTGCTACTGTCAGTGGTCAGTGCTGACCTCTGAGCACTGCGAAAAAACTGCCTATAATAGATGAATTTATTAAACTTGTTCAGTTTTCTATGTAGACGCCTTTTTTTCTTCTAAAATGAATAAAACATTTTTCTCTTTATTTAAAAACTTCTTTAAACAAAGAAAACTTTTCAGTTGCATTTAAACCCCTTTAATTGCATAATTCCAATGTGGCTGCCTTTTAATTTGAATATTCTCAGCTGCACTTGAAGGCACCATCGTAGCTTGAGAGGCATGATTACGCTGCCGCACATTGATTTCAGCAGAACTGACACTTGTTGCCCTCGCGTCACCCCGACTGCTGCAAAACAAGCGATGCCATTTTTTGACATTCGGTCACATCTGCCTGTGGGCGCATTATTTATTTATTTAATGATCTGTTTTCTATGCACATTTGTTCTGCCACTTCCGTGTGCTCATTTATTAGTTGGGCTCAATTAAAATTAATGCGGAACACAATCAGCTCCTCATTGTCACAATGGGTTTATGCAACACAAAGGGTACCAAAGTAAACAAGAGTGTTCAGTGCTTGTTTTCTTTTTCTAATTTTCTTTTTCAAATTTTTTCTTGGTATCACATTAGAGTTTAAAACTAATATTACATGAGCTGCATGAGCTCATAACACAAACTGATTGTAAGAAAGTGTGGATCCCTTCTTTCTTTCTTTTTTTTTACATGCTGAGCTGACGCATGCAGACTTTATGCGACCAGTAAATAGTATGCTACCTTCAGATGACTGATATATCAACAATACCAACCAAACACAAGTGAACATGTAAAATGATGAATATGAAGACATATTCAGATTTAAAAAAATATATATACTAAGTTGCATAGTTAGAAATCTGCCAACCTTTGGAAAACCTGATGAATAAAACGTTGGCAGTTGTTATTAAGCATTACAACTTTCGTTTAAGAGATAAAAAAATGTGTCCATTGAACTGGTCGTGATGTTTGGGTTGTATTTCCATTTAATTTTTTCTTTTTCTCATGGTACAACACCGTGTGACATCCCAGGGTCTAATCCCATGTGAGTCGATTCAGCGGCAATCTGGTCAGAGCTTATCACATATTACTTGCTCGTTGTTTGTTTACCCCAGTAGCAGCCAGTTCTTGTGTGTGTGTGTGTGTGTGTGTGGCTGATTGAGAGGGACAGTGAGAACCACAGAGGAGGGATCACTGGTCTGTCTGTCTATATTAAGTTTCCCTCAGAATGAACTGTTTTTAATTGTATCTGGAGGGTGTGTTTGTTTTGTTTTTTTGCTGACCTGCCCGAGTGCATGCAGATGGTGCCCTGAACAAGTGAGGCCAGCAGGGCTCACATTAGCCTGTTTGGCTGGATTTTCATTCTGTTTATCTATTTAGCAGCATTACTTAAATAGATGCAGGCCTGACCCCTACAACATCCAACACCTTTGTGATGAATTTGAGCGTTGCGGCCTAATCGCCGCAAATCATGAGCTGACACTGTTAATGCTTTTGTGGCCTAATGGGAGCAGACCCCTGCAGCAAGGTTCCAGCAGCATATGATTGCCAACCTTGGTTTTAGAATGAGATAATGAGCGATCATGTTGCACGTTGTAATATTTGGGTGTCCAAATACTAAATCTGGGTTGGAGGCGGATTTAAACCAGCCACCTTCTGTTCAGCAGCATATTTCTCAACACCTACCTGTGACACTGTAAGGATTTCACTTTGTGCTTTTGTCAAAGACATTTGTCCAAGATTTTCCCTGCACAAGCTTTAACACATTTTCTACAAATCTTTACAACATGTAGTCAAATTTTAGTCCTTTCTGGGCTGTTATTAACTCCTCAAAAATATACACGGAGAATCCAAAAGCCACTGCTCCATAAAGCCTCCTCAAATGCCAACAGAGAACGTACTATGAAGCGCTGAGTGATCCAAGCAAAGGTGAACTGCCTCCCTGAGTGTCTTTTGCTAACTTGGTGCTCACTTACGTTTCCTGCTCAACAATTATTCCTTATTGGATTAATTAAGGAAAAAAAAAAAGTTGGATCAATTGATAATGAAAATAATTGTCAGATGCAGCCATAACAGACGGATGAAAAGATGACGCACAGAGGAACACACCATCTTTCGCATGGTGCACATGGTCAGACTGCGTTTTGCAGAAGCTGCAGGTTGCCAGTTACCCAATAGTCACACACATTCGCACATTGTGAACACAATCACACATTCTTTGCTCTCTCCCCCACACACACTGTTCTCCTTTTCATATTTTTACTTTCCATAAAAATGTGCTTTTCCTTTCCAATAATAAGTTTTCTCCGACGAAATAATGTCTCTTGTATACAGGCTTTTGCAATTCCTCTGCCTTTTTCTCACTCTCTGTGAGACTGTGTGTGTGTGTGTGTGTGTGTGTGTGTGTGTGTGTCTGTCTGACTGTGTGTGTCTGTGGTTAATAATTTTAAAATGTCCTCAGGGTTTGGTAAAGCAGTGTGAGTTACCCTGTCCCTGGGAGGACATGTAAAGTAGCATTCAGTGAGACGGCACATAGATAGAAAATATGAACAAATATGAATGTACAAGATGAGGCTGCTTTCTGTATATCAAACCCCCTTAGCAGTTCTTTATGTATCCTTCCGTAATCTAAATATACTATATTATAGTATACTAACAGTCACAGGTTTTGATATCTCTACTAGTGAATGTCCTCTATGTTGGTTGATGAGTATTTGTTTATTAGACTTAGAGAATCGACTCCTTACCACCGAAATGTTCCTTGGGTCCTGTGTGCAGATTATGTATCAGAGGTCTACACACACCCACGGCTGTGACAGGTGTGATGTGTGCTCGAGATCAGCGTTCACAACTTGGAACACGTTCAACAAAAGCTGGCCTTGTAGCTGATATGACAAAGAAATGCTCGGGAGAATTCATGACAATATCAAACGTGTCGCCTCAAGTAAACTGTCAGGGACGCAAAAATGAAATATGTCAAGCTCAAAAAATGTCTTAATAAGAAATCAAATTGCTGTCACAAGCGAAGCAAGTCAAGAAGTAATGAACTGGGTGAACATGTAAACTATTGTTGATTATTTTCAGTGTAGCATCAGTGATTTGTAAATGGACTACTGGATTAAGTGGGGCATATCATATAGTTAATGCACACCATTACTGGAACCACTTGCCATAATCCAGTGAAGATTTCGCTATTTATTATGTGTGGGTTTTTTTTTATTCATCCTTGTCATAAAGGTATGGTCACACATGCTCGAAATTAGAGAGTCACGTGAGCAGATTTGTCTCTTCGCTTTGCATGGAATTCAACTTTGCTGAACTTTACAGTGAATTAGTTTGTCACTAAGAAAGACGGCAGTGTTGTAATTTTGTGGCCAATCAGAAAGGGCTTACAGGTAAATAGGTGGAAATACTTGCGTCTTTTTCGCTAACACATCTAGCTAGCTCACAGAGTCAATCAGTCAGTTATATATGAAGATTCTTTAGCTTACTGGGACTGCAACAAACAGAAATGTACAACTTAATGTATTAGACTTGTCCAATTTACAGAAAGGGACTAATGATTTGTGCTAGACAGCATTGCACAAAGAAAGATTTCCAATTTCAAGAACAAGAGGGGACTAAAAATTAAGAATTCTTTGTAGACAGGCAGTGTTTCACATTGTTTTTAAAGTTTCCCCCTGATTCAAAAACTCAGAAAACTCTGCAATTTTTTACAGGAGTCTGGGGACTTTCTCCCCTTTACTTCTTTGGTGAAATCAGTTGAAATAGTTTGTTTACAAATATCTCATAGGCAACAGAGGAGCTCACCAGTAGCGCTCCCAGAAATTTTTCACGGGTGGCCAGATGGGGCCACTGAAAATCCTGGGGTGGCATGCACATATATGTGGAAATGATCACATTCTGTTTTATTAATGTTGTCCAGAGCATTATTTTTGAAGGTGCTAGTGTGCATAAAAAAAGCGGGGACAATCTCCCTAGAGACCCCTACAGAGGTCCAGGCTAAGCCCTGAATGGCCTCAAGTTCAGGAAACGCCCCTGTTATGGCCTTTGTCATCATATCTGTAGTTGCCTAGTGTCTGTGTGCAATGATAAAGAAAAAATGTAATCATTAATAACTGAAACCTGGTACAAAGAAAAGAATCTCGTTCCTTTATAGTTGCAAGAAAGAGGAAGGAGTGACGGAGAAAGAGTGAGTCAGAGACAGAGGGCTAGAGAGAGAGCGAAAGAATGAATGTCCCTGTGTCTTCTAAAATGCCACCGATGCTTATAGATGACAACCTGCTGCGGCTTGAAGGCAAAGGTTTTCTCCTCTGAATTTAAATTAATCATACTTGCTGTAAGATCCTGTGAAAACTCCCTTTAATTGCCATCCAGTCGCAGTGTTGTTTCTAAAGCCAGGCACCCCTGCAGTATGTGTGAAAATCTCCCCTCATTAGAACAAAAAAGCATATAAATTAAGTACCATGTAAAAGTAACTCGTATCACAAAAGAATTTCAGTGTGACATTTTAAATGGACTTCCTGGTCTGTTGTGTATATCCCTGCTTCTGGCTGTTTATTTTGTCATATTTGTTTCACTTGCATAAAGGAAATTGCATGGTTGATGCAAATGTCCCATGCAGTTAATATGATGTAAATGTACCTTGGAGTCTTGTTTCCATATGCTCATGTGTTCAGGTTGGAAAATAAACACCACCTCCCTGCGTGATTTTACAGGTTTCTGTACTTTTCTTCACATTGAGGCATGCCGCAGTAAAATGCAAAATACCTGAAGACTGAATGCCTAAAACCACAAAATATAAGGCTTAGATTGCAGATTTGCCAGTAGGCTGTTCCATGCATAATTGCTTTGGAAAATGGCTAAATTATCCCTTTAACTGGAAAAGTATTTTGTGCCCTGCCGTTGGTTAAGTGTATGTGGATATACGCATGCGTACAAGTGTCTGCGTGCGACTAAAGGACAATATGTGCATGCTGATGCGTAACTGCTTCTACGCCTGTTTGTGCACCTGAGTGTATGAATTATTTACCAGTAATATCTCAAAAGAAGCATATTATTCAGACTGCACAAGACAAAGCCCTCCTGAACCCCGTCACTGACTATAATCATAGTCCGGAGAGAAAGAGAGAGAGGCGAAGGAAGTAAGAGTGTGGAAAGAGAGTGAAAAAAGGAATAATAAATATTTTTCTGCACTCTGTGTTTCACTTTGTCCATCTCTTCACACATTTGCTTATTTTGCCTGACTTTGTCTGCCTACTCATATATTCAACTTGTTGTATCACTTTCAATTGTATGTGATCTTCTTGAATCTTACTTTCTCTATTGGTATCAAAGTGAATGAATTAACTTTATTTTTATAGCACCTTTCATACACAGAATGCAGCTCAAAGTGCTGTACAATGCAGTAGCAACAAAAGCACTATGAATTTTAAGACAACGCGCATACACAAGGAGAAAGGGTGAAAATTTTTATTAATATTCATAAAATAGCATAAAATAAAACAGTCCCTCTAGAAAGATTAAAACAGAAGGATCAAAACAGACAGCTGCTATAGACGATGCTAAAAAGTTTACTAAAAGTTTTGAGTTGTCGTAAAACTATCCACTGAGTCAGCAAGTTGAATATTTAAAGAGGCCATGTTGTGCTTTTTGGGGTTTTCCATTACCTTTAGTGTGTTACATATCGTTTTGTGCATGTTCAAAGTCTGCTAAGTTGAAAAGTCCATGGCAAAGAGAACTCCTTACTCCCTAAGAAAACACTGCCCTTGAAGTACCTGAAACGACCCATCACTAGCTTAGCCTTTACTTCCGTGACTTTGTTATATCACTGTGTCACACCTTGCGGCTAGTCTGGCACGCCCTTGGGCAAAGCTGTAATTTGGCATGCCCCGACCAGGAAGAGTTTTGTTTGAGGTATCATGGGCATGACATTTCCGACTCACAAACTAAGCAGTTGGCCAATCACAATGGAGTTGGCCAGCTGACCAAACGGGGCAGACTGGGCTTTTCGGGAGGGGGGGTTTAAAGAGACAGGAGCTAAAAGAGAGTGTTTTAAACAGAAGGTGAATTGGGTGCTGCTTCAATGGACAGTATGGGAAAGATGATGTGGATGTTGTACATTAAAGCCTGTAAACGTATTCTTGTATAAACCTAAAAAAAATAGTAATAATTTGAAAATGAGCATCTGGCCACTGTAAAGGGTAAGTGTTTCATAGTTATGGGGTGTAGTGGCTAAAAACAGTTTTTGTGGTGACTTGAAATAGTTAAGAGTTGAGGATTCTTGGAGGATTATAAAACAATAGGGAGTCTGTGATATAAAAGGGGGCAAGGCCATTTAGTGCTTTAAAAACTTAAAAATGAATTCTAAAAGTTACAGGGAGTCAGTGCAGGTTATGTAAAACAGGAGTTATGTGTTTCTCATTTTAGTTTTAGTTAAAACCCTGACAGCGACTAAAAACAAACGCATAAACAAGCTTTTAAACATCTTGCTAGCTCAGTCTCACCTTTGCTATATTGCGCAAATGATAAAAGGCATTTTTGGTCAATTAATTAAAATGGGCTTTGAAATTGAGGACGGAAGAATAAACAGAAGAAAAAAGCGATTGGTTGCCAGTTTAGCAAATCTGCTTTGTAATGTGCCTCGTCTATCCTACTATCTGTCTTCATCTCTCAGGACATCTGACGGTCTCTGTGACGGATGTATAATGAGTGTTTCACAGGTCACATCATCGCTCATCATCCCGAGATGATGACAAACTGGCCTTGCGCTAACAACTGATCTGCCTGACCGACCCCCTCGCTGTGGCAATCAATCAATTAAGTTAATTTCCACTGACCAGATCAGCGTTACGGTCCAGATATCAGATATCTTTCCCATCAGTCGAGTAGTTTTAATGTGTGTGATCTTTTGAAATTTGTGTAATAAGCTGATTGCATTAGTTCCCACAGAACTATCTTTCTTTGCTCTTCTTGTCTTGTTCTTCTTCAACCTCTATGCGTCTCCTTGGTATTATTTTCCTTCCCTTTTACTGTCTATCTCCCATCTGTCAGATGAAGGATTTTGGGGTGGTTCAGAGGTTGAATCATCACCTGCTGTCCCCTCTGACTAAACATAGTAGCCCCACACCAATGATTGATAACTTCTATATGGCCACTCCTTCACTTCAGCCATCAATCAACCATCAGGCTTGTTTTCATCAATCAGACAGACAACAGTGACAAACTGCTGTAGGATGGAGGTTCAGTATTTCCACACTATCGGGGCACAAATGCAGTTTACCACTTGAAATTGTTGTAAACATTTGGTCTTTCAAGAAAATGCAGTTTTGATGTCTCGAACACTGACTGTGGCTAGCAGATTTTATCCACTGTAGCTAGCGAGCTAGTAAAGCTAACTCCATGAATTGAGTGGAAACTCCATCTCCAGCCAACTTTTTGATGTTTCAAGGTGAATCTTTCATATGAAAATCGTACGAATGGGTCCTAAATGTGCTCTTGAAGGCTGAGTACTGTAATGCTAAAAGAAGAAAAGAAAAAAAGATCTGCAACAGGTAACGATCCATTTATAACATATGGAAATAAAGGTGCTGTATTTTTGTTTTATTGCGGGGTTCGTTCTAGTATTATAGTAGCCTACACTATTATAAGTCAGAACGCAATTAAAATGTTTTTTGTTCAAGCATAACCCTGTTTGTTCTTCCAATAAAAAAAACAAACATAGTTGGACAAAAAAGGCAGAGTTTTGATTTTTGCTTATTTTTTTTAGCTTTTTCAAAAGGGTATGTTTTGTTTTTGCAAGAGAAAAAAGCCTTTTTGGGGAAATGTATCTTGAGTAAGATGTTTGGCCAGGGTTGCGGGTATTTGAACATGCTCAAACCAAAAAAAGAGCAGGACAGAGCCGCTCTAACGTCAGCATAAACTCTAGTACTGTCTCGTATACAGTGGATGTTCTAGCCCTGAATGTGTCTAGCACAAAATCTGACTCTGTAACCGCACAAATAATCTAACGGTAGTTAGCTAATACTGTCTGATATATTCTCTTCCTTTAAGCCTTTGACTTAATAAGTCTGAGAATATCTGTACATAACTTAACCTTCCATCTAGTAGCATATCTGCCAAGACTAATTTTATTATTGAACAAAACTTGACCTCTTGTGCAACACTATACAATACAAAATAATATGAAACTGCTTCTTTGTTGTCAGCAATCACATCCGTCAATCATTAATACATACAGGTGGTTGGTAGTTCTAGTGTTAGCACTACGGTTTGAGCATGTTAAAATTTCCACAACCCGCGGGTTACTTGTTTAGCCCTCCATTCATCTATTTATCCAAAGAGAAAAGTCTCTATCTATCTGTCTCTATGAAACCCACTAATTTGTGCTATAGTGCCTTTGAGGAAAAAAAAGGAGGGGGAAGAACGCTGATGGAAGATTATCTTTCTTAGCTTCCTTATCTTCCAAATCTGTTTAAGTCTTCCTAATTAGGTTTTAATTTGGTCAAATCAAGATTTTGGTGAGAGTTATCCTCAAATAACCCATTCAACTCAAGTCTCAAGCCTCAGGGAGGAAATTTAGCATTATTTTCATGTTGCGATCTGACTTTTAAACTCAAATAGCTGTACTGTGAAAAGTATATTTACTTTTCTCGTCTACTTCAGAGCAAGAATTGGCCTGCAGTTAAATTTTTTTTTTCAATAATAAAAATTAAAATGGCAAAATGAAAGACTAGATTTTGCACAGACTTGGTCTCATAATGACATGATTGTTGGTGATGTACAGTATGTATATGCATTTTACAAATCATAAACGTACAGTCTGTCGGAGCAAGGTTCATTTTGAAGCTCAAAAATATCGACCAGATATCAGCAAACCAGTACAAGTCAGACAGCCTGTGTTTGTTTTTTGCTTTTGTTTCTCGAAATTGCTTCCCTTTTCCTGTGTGAGGCAATAGCTTTGATAACTAAGAGCAGGTTCTGTAGTGAGCTGACAGAAACCAGAAACATCACAGTATTGTTTTGGAAGTGATACTTTAAGTTTATTCTTTAAAAGCAATACAACAGAGTTTATTTGTCTGTCTGCTGTATCTCTCTCTCTCTCTCTCTCTCCCCCTCTGTCGCTGCCAGTTTATATGTGTGTCTGTCATGCAGTGCAGCTCAGGTTTGAGCAGAGGGATTAGAACCTACAACTATTTGTTCTTCTTTAATAGGATTTGACAGAGAGGGGCCAGTTTCACTGTGTGTGTGTGTGTGTGTGTGTGTGTGTGTGTGTGTGTGTGTGTGTGTGTGTGTGTGTGTGTGTGTGTG
>JBBPCS010003071.1:0-12717 GCA_037974645.1 Hollardia meadi
CTGAAACATTTAAGTGTGACAAACATGCAAAAAAATAAGAAATCAGGAAGGGGGCAAACACTTTTTCACACCACTGTTTCCCCACTGATTATATGGGGATATATATATCCCCATATAATCTATATGAAACAATTTTGCCAACAAATCAAGTTCCCAAATGAGTAAAAATTCCCATAGGGCCATTGTTACCTCCCAAAACACTTTGCTCACACAGGCTAATTTCCAGCCGCCTACAATAGATTACAGATTTTGCCATGGTACTGGCATGAACTTGCCACAGACAAAACCAGTGTCTGACATCTCTGCTTCATTCCATCGAGTTGTCAACCACAGGCTGAGGCCTGTTTCTGGCTGATTGTACAAGATATGGCCTCAGTCCAGAACCCCACCTATTTCTCCTCTTAACGTCTATGAAAATGCAAACCCATTGGCTGTTTCTCTTCACAGCGCTCCTGTGGGAATCGAGGATTGACAGTTAGTCAAACTGTGTCGGTTTTCACCTCAGGATATGCGACGGGAACTAGAGATTGAGATTCTGTCAACAGTAGTTAGCATGCTGGCTAACGTTAGCCTCACGGGCTAGAATGTTTACCACAGACACCTCATGTCTCTGTCATTAGCAAGTGTGGTTCAGCTCGGAAAATACTTACATGATAATCCCGAATTTAAATCTTAAATATCACACGTTCAATATTAATCTGGAAGGCCCCGATGAGTCTGCGAGCAGTTCGGGAGGTTTAAAACTGGCTCTTTAAGCCTCTCACATTACCAGATAATCTGGGCCGAGCATCTGTGCTGACCAAGGTCCCAGAGCAAATTTCTCCTCTGATTGTCAGGAGGGGTAAATTGGGGCTAAACTGGCCTGGAACTCCTGTAATCTGAGCCTGAGTCATGGTTTAAGTGAGATATTCAATGTGCTTGTGTCTCTTTGTATCTGGGCCTATTCCCCATCTGTTGTA
The DNA here is from genome assembly GCA_037974645.1 of Hollardia meadi. Lineage (NCBI taxonomy): Eukaryota > Metazoa > Chordata > Actinopteri > Tetraodontiformes > Triacanthodidae > Hollardia > Hollardia meadi. The sequence continues at coordinate 960 of JBBPCS010003071.1, forward strand.
CGTATAAACCACATCAGGCCAGGATGTAGCTGAGAGGCCTGTCAATGAGAAGGATAACAATAACCCTCATACCAATATCCAGGACTCTCTGTTTGGCTGTGTGCTGCCGGGAGTGCCAGTATTTCCAATTCTTCAGCTGCTCATCTCTGCACTTGTCTTCCCCAAAGACAACCATGATAACACTCTGAAGCAGAAGCAAAAATATGCAAGATATATTACAGTATTATCAGGCCAAAACAAAATCAAAAATAAATATTACATTTCTGAGTGTAATAAGATTTCCTGCTACCCAACACAGATATTAAGAGTAAAACCCTTCATATCTACCTCTACACTTCCTCTCCATGTACTATCTCCCCTCCCTCACCTGTACAATACTGTCCCGCTGCAGCTCAGAGCCTCCCATGGTGCATTGCTCACTACTGGATGGGCTCCCAGCGGGCCTATGTGATGGCCTCAGTCCACTCACCCGCACTTTGCCTCTGGGCTGACATAAGGACGATGTGAAACTGGTCATCGACAGTGTCAAAGGGTAGAACTGGCCCCGGTTCAGGTAAGCCAAGGGTCCGTCCCCCTGCCGCGGCCGCAGCGACATGCTGGCCTCCAGACAGTACTGGAAACTGTCGCTGGAAGAACATAAGCATACTGTATGTGTGGCAAACTTTATCAAGATACAGTCCTCTGAAGTAAAATGTGCACAAATGGTGTCAACATTTTAATAAAACAGAGAACAAAATTTTGAATGACATTTTGAATCTGTTTTCTGACTGTACTTAAGTAGTTTGGTGGAGGGAAGGATGGCGGTTCTTCTGATTTGTAACAAACAGATCTTTTAACTTATCAAGGGTACTCCAATGTGCAAAAGCACAGTTTAAAATGAGAAGTTCACCCAAAAATAAAAATTCAGTCATTATCTACTCACTCCAATGCCAATGGAAAGCGGAGTTAAGTTTCTTCATCCATTAAACATGTCTGGAGCTTCAAAGCGAAACAGTGTTGCAGTATTCTCCTAAACAAGTGAAGTAGCTGGGGATTTGTTTTTAAATGTAATGACTTTAACGCTGCTTTATCATAAAAACAGATCTTCAGGTTTTCCTTTTTGACTGCAGAATACAGACTATCACTACCTGCTGCTATAGAGAGTTATTTTCTTTCACACAGGAGCAGAACATACGTGCTGGTTGGCAGTTGGCTGCAGTTTTGCGGTGTGTTCAAGTGCAACTTTTTGGCCCCGACACAGGCGACGCGAGGCGACGCAAGAATGCCATGAAACACCAACAATGAATTGTTGGGACTAAGTATTGTGTTTGTATCCAAAGCCTAATATATCTTTTCCTCTGTGCCATAGAGATCCGTTGTCGTCTTTAAAAAAAAAAAAAAATCAAACCATATATTTGTAACCCGTGTTAAGAAAGTGTTCTTGAAGACTTACACCTTCTGTAGGAATGAATGTGTTTGTGGCTGAGAGCCACAGAAAGGCTGAGTAAGTCTTAAGAGGTATTGAGAGACAGACTTGGTTTTGGTCTGGTTTTGCCAACAATAACAAAAATATAGAATACTGCAAGCCTTTTCCTTTAAAACCTGAAAATACTTCAGAACATCATGTAAGCACATAAAACCAGTGTGATTTTTTTGAGTTTGTAGAGTCTGTACGTTTCATGCTTTTGCTAATTTGTCAATTTTAACTTACACTGGTACACTGTAGTGGAATTCATCAACTCCTGAGGAGGTACTTCTGTGGTACATCTGTCAAAGAAGAAGATACTGTGTGTTTCAGAAGGAGAAATGGAGGAAACTGCCACTAATGGAGCGACAAAATCTTACAAATGTGATCCTGGTTTACAAAGCGAGACATAATACCTCCTCCACCTCTGCCCCCCATGTAGGCTATTACAAGTCTCACCTCTCCTTCCACAGCGTCCTCATTTGTGCTGTCTGGAGTGCTTCTCTGTTCATCTTTCAGGAACCCAGCAAGGGGCAAATCATAGTGGCTCTGCTCATAAACCATCCTTATATGCTCTCTGGGTTCTTCTCGGTAGGCACCTCCAGGACAGGACACTCCCATGGACGTCTGGCCCTCTGTCTTGACCAGAGACGCCCCACCACCGCCTTTACCATCTCCTCCTCTGGGGTCTCCAGCAAGGCAGGTATGTCCATACTTGGAGCCCTGATATTCTGCAGTTGCGCTACTGTTTAGGGAGAGGTTGACAGGCATGGATCTGAGAGCCTGAAGATGGTGATCTAGCATCTCCAAGCTCCCACAGTTATCAGGCCCAATAGCAGGGGGGTCTGTGGGTTTAACACCGCTGGAGACACGTTTCCTTTCTCTGGGAACCTGACAGGGTTAAAGCAAATACACAACATAAGATCTGAAACAAATCAAATATATCATGTGAAAATCTCATGATCACTATTTTAGCTGTAATGTCATGCTTCCCACACCTTGTAGTAGTCGTACAGCAGTCCCAGCGCTGCTGCACTGTCCTCATCTCCATTGATGCTCATCATGGCCTTAGTGGCAGCAGTCAGTGGGTTCTCCAGGTAGCTCCTCCACGCGTCATCGTCGCTGCTAAACACTCTGCGAGACGGCACCACCACTTCATTTGGTACCACCACCACCAGTCGTTTACTACTGACAGGTCAATGGGAAGAGACAATGGACTACGTTGTCATTGCAATGCCAATCTGTTATTACCAGAAGCCACATCTGCCAAGCCACATAGTCTGCCCCAGGCTGGTTCTCACAAAACTTCAATCTAATTACCCACCTCATGTGGTATATGTTTATGTAAGTTCATTTTTAAAAGATAACATATTGTATATCACATTCCATTCGATAAAAGGTCAACTGATTAAATTTTAGTGAGTCATCGGTCCTTCCCCTTGCCGTAACAACTTTCTGGTCTCCAGACAGTACTGAAAACTGTCACTGTAAGAAAATAAGCATGAAGATAAAATATCTCCTGTCAACATTTTAACCGAAAAGAAAACAAAAATCAAATGAATTTTTTTATCTGTTTTCTGACTGGAGGCAAGTAGTGTGGTGGAGGGAAGGATGGTGGTTCTTCTGGGTCTAAACAAGCAAATGTTTTAATTTATCAAAGCTACTCCAATGTGCAACAGACAGTTTTACCTGATAAGTGGTAAAGTTCTATTTTTTACTGCATGATTACCTCTTGTATATTAACAAAAAAAGATGTACTTATCCAGTTCTGAAAATATTAAACTGACATGAGTTATTTTTCTAAAACACATCATTTTTGACACATCATTCAGAAAGTCTGGCAAGAAGATAACATCTCAGTTTTTGAAGGACCCACACTGTAAAGTTTTTAGTAGGCCTACTCACAGTTTTAAGTTAAATCTTTAGCAATAATTATAGTATTATATCGTATATAGTAGTACAAAAAACAGTGAAGTTTAACTGCACTTCATTGAATTATGGTAAGGTTTTCATAATAAAAAGAAATATCACTATAATATTACCATTATATTAATTTTGGTCATTTCTGTGATGCATTTATGGCCTTTTACCTGTAGTTCCACTACTTGATCAAAACTACTCCTCATCAAATAAATGTTAAAGTAATATAATATGTTTGTTTTTTGTTTTTTTATAAAATGAGAATGTACAAAGAACAAAAGACAAAAGCCACCCCAAATATTTAAGCACTTGTAAAAATTGGAGTAAAAGACAGAAGGTATTACCTGAAATATGAATGATTTTCTCTTACCTGTCCAGGTCCATGTTGCCTCCAGGACTCTGTGGTGGTTTCTAGGACTCTCTTGAGAAACTGGACTTTCTAGTTAGTGCAAGTAAGTTTGTGTGGGAGAGAAAACAAGGCGCGCAAGAGGCCGGCTCTGTTTAACTTCTCAGTTAAAACAACCAACGAAATCACGTGTAACCCTGCGTACTGAAATATCTTCTTCTGTCTTTGATGTCCGCTAAAACAAATTTGAGCCTACATTGACTAAATAAAAAAGCTACATTTCTTGCACGAGCCAGATTGCCATCCTTTTCGGCGACGTTGGTAAATGAACAGATGGGTATTGCAGCAGCAGCAGAAGCACCTGAAAAGGCAGAATAAACAAGGAAACTAAAATTACTTTGCTGATTGGTCAGACGTTTCTACACAGGTGGCACAGTCGGCTTTCCATTGGTGAATAAGAAGGGAGCAAGTGTGACCTGAAATGAGCGAAATGTGGACACCTCGATGTTAAAATGTAGTTTCTTTGAACACTTGCTGTGGTGTCTTCTCTCTCTGTTGGCCCACGTTTTAAGAGACATTAGTATTTAAGAAATTTTGTTAGAATTTTGAATAAAAGTGGCAGCTTGGAGGTAGTTGCTTGTACTGAAGGTTACCAGTAGTGTTATAAAAGCTAATATGCTAGAGATAATATATTATCTAAATCATGATTATATTGTACAGGTATGTGTGTATATACAGTGGGAGGAAAGTAGGGTTGTAGCTGGTCTGGGTAAAGTTGGCCTTATTGTCGTCTGTACCGTGACATCTTGTGGTAGGCATTTAATCCTGCACTGTGTAGACAGGAAACGTTAATCCTATAGCCTATGTAATCCACATATGTGGTTGGCAATGCGCGTTATTTTTTTAATAAATATATGTGAAAATTATGAGTTAAAGACTGCTTTACGTTCATTAACTTTGTAACATTCGTTTTTTTGTTTTTGTGAATGCTTCATTTGCGACCACTGAAAACACTTGAAGGCAGCATAGTTTATGCCTTGGGCATGCGCATTAAGGACACATCTCTTGAACCGGCGGAAGGACCAGAGGATTGAATTTGAATTTGATTTAGTGGCTATCTTCAGTAAGACACTTATTTTTCACTGGTAAGCCATTTATAAAATGTCCATTATGGCTCATAATTCATACGTTAATATTGTTTGAAGTTTCTATATCGTGTATGTGTTTCTCCACACTAATATCCAGCGTTAGCTGATGTAGCGTCAGCGATAGCAACCGGCTAACAAAATGCTCGTCGCTTTTAATTAGTTAGAAGTGAAATGTATGTTGTATTTATGCTATAGATGCACTAAAGTATGTGAGTTTTGTGTACAAAGATGACCCTGTTTAATATGACCACTATAACTAACCCGGTTAAAAAAAACGTTGCTCTTGACACTCGATGTCTAGCTGTAAACTGGTTAACATTACTGCTAAACCAGTCTTCTCAGATTATGTTAGCTAAGGTTAATTCACCATATGAGAGCAATGTATGGCGGACACTGACCTCACTTTACAGTGCTCTTGGCTCTTACATTTTAATGGAAATGGTTACTGAGTGGTGAAGTTAACATATAGAAACAAACGAAGAGAGTAATAGTTAACGTTGTTGCTTTCCAATAAGGACAAGGTTTGATGATCGACCCCAGTGTATTGATAAAATATTGGCCCCCCTCCCGTCACTCTGTCAAAAACTAAAAGTTGATGTTACCATAGCACTGACCTAGTTGTAGCATTATGTTTATAATAACTTAGAATATCTGCAGTCTACTTTTCTTTAGGGAAATTTACAAGTTAATTGCCTTATCCCTGTGACCCAAAAAGCATCAATTAACCTAGTTCTAGTTTCACACTGCGTGCTGTCTTGCATATTTCCAGTCTATCTCATAAGATGGCTGTCCTTACATTGTTAATCATAAAGTTTGTGTCAACTGAACTGCTGTAACTGTTTATATTTCCAGTTGGTGCGTCTCTTGGTCCCTCTGTGATTTACATTTTCCTTTCCATCCTTTTCTCAGAAGTCATTGTTTGCAAGCTTGGTTTTTATTGTCTTTCTCAATTTATGACTCATCATCTTGATGGTGTTGTGCTGTATAATTTCTTCAGGCGTAGCATCAGATATGGCCCGTGGGCACCAGAAGTTCCAGTCCCAGCAGAAGAATGCCAAAAAGCAAGCAGACATCAAGAAGAGCAAAGGCCATGACCAAAAGGCAGCAGCTAAGGCCGCTTTAGTATACACGTGCACAGTGTGCCGGGTATGTGCTTAGAAGTGTAAACAGAACAGAACTATTCTTTTATGAGCTTGGTATCATTGAGAGCCAGGTAAAGGAGACACATGTCTTCCAGTTCTGTTGTACAGTGATAAAGTGTTCTCAACAAAGAGCCATTTTTGTGAAAGTATGTATCAAAGAGACTGTAGTGTGAGTATGATTCAGGCAATACCCCTACAGAATCATGTCACTTCACATTAACATTAGGGCCGGGTATAGTTTAAAATATTACGATACCAGTACACTTTAAGTGATACCAATACCAATACAGTACTTAATTCGATACCCATCACGTGAAAAGAAGCATGCAGTTGTGTAAAATGCCACCACTGGACTGCCAACTCCATCAAGTACACTGCGTTCAACTTCACCACAACACAGACTGTATGGGTTGTAGCTGCTGCACTTATGGGCCAATCACATGTCGCATTAAATCAAATAATGGTTCCGGTGATTGACTGCATAGAAATAGTAATTTTTGTCTAGATCTGGATACAAAAAGTAATCAAATGTAGGAATCTTTTAACTGGATAAGTTTCGCTAATACTTGGTACCGGGTTTTTTCAGTCAGTACCTTTAAAGGTATTGTTCACTGATACCCAGCCCTACTTCACATACCGTCCAAGCCCTACACTGTCAAACCCACTACTTTCAATTGCTACACTGAATTTTTAGTTTCTTAGTTGTATTTGTTATTGTCAGTACAAGCTAGTTCAATTGGCGGTAGTGATTGGAGGTGTTGTATTGAACTGTGTCAAAATGCTAGGTGATTCTCATATTTTGCCCCCCTCATGTATGAAATGGGATGAATGAAACCTAAGACGCACTAAGATCACAATATAGTTGAAATCAACTTTTTGCTGAAAAAAGCTGAACATTAGAAGTTTAAAAGGTAGGATTTCTTGTAGGATCATTTTTATAGGATTAAATTTGTTTTTCTGGGTTTCCCTAATAAACTGGAACAGTGTCAATAGCTGGCATCTTCTCACCAAGCTAACAAAGACTTAAGTTTAAAAGATGCACCAAATCTCATTAGTTGTGCCCAAGACATTGTGCAGTCTCTGCCTTTGTCATCTTTGGGGGACTATAACCAAATTCAAATCTGTGGTAAAGTGGTAAAAAGCCCTCTCAGACAATTTCTTTTTCTCCAGTGGTCACATCCTCTTCATTGATTGTCCAGATGCACATTGTAGGTATGAAAATGGGCGGAACTCCTAAGTGCTTCATGAACTCCTCTCTCTACGTTGTTGGTATTCTTACTGTCCGTGTTCACTGCTGCATTGCACTGATCACCTTTGTGTTGTGGCAGAGATGAAGTTCAATTAAACAGCTGGAACAGATATGAGCTGACATCTTGCTTTATTTCCTCGCTACATTTTTTGAAATTAAACACCAGAAAATTTAGCTGCCTGTATGTTACCTGTAAATGCAATATTTTATTTATTGTTTATATTAGCCTGTTAAAAAATCCCAGCGATTACTGACAACCGGCTTCTTCACCTACAGTATGATTGTAGCCACTCTGGCAGAGTGTGAACAAGTTGGCATTATTAATGTGGTGGCTCGTGGGTCTTATTATGCATAGTATATTAGTACATTTTTTATTTGTGTGCTTTTCATATACTTCTTGTTTTAATGTGTGTAGATTTTCTAATTTTTCATGTTTCTTCTTTGCCACACTTTCTCAGACACAAATGCCCGACCCGAAGACCTTTAAGCAGCACTTTGAAAGCAAGCATCCAAAGTCCCCAATGCCCCCGGAGTTGGTGGATGTGGAGGCGTAACAGAGACACGTTTCTTTCTGTAAGACAGTTGGGGCTGATTCAGGACAGGCTTCTACATTTTGCAATGTTTCAAATGAAATATCTGAAATACAACTTTAATTATTCTTCATGCTGCTTAATTTGGTAATTATGCAGGGATGGTACTTTTGTGTCTGCCTGCCTGCCTGCCTGCCCATGGTCATTTTTTCCAAATTGGATTTTCTGCAAAACTATCCCCACTTGCCATAATTTGAGCAAGTAGACATGCAGCAGAGAGCTACACTGTTTTGGCTTGTGCTAAAAAAAACATATGTTCCCTCTTAGTTGAATGCAATATCTTTATCTGACTTCAAAATGTTGTGCTCGCAAGACTAGCTTGTCCATGGCCTCTGCCACCATTGCACCATCTCAGGACTCCCACTGTTTCAGGACAAGCTCTGAATTTAGAAGAAAGCATTAATTGGCACTGGCTCAGGTGAATAAATTTGTAATACTAAGATGATAATTGGAAGTCATGTGCATCCAAATCCAATGTACAGTAGTAGTTTACTGAAACTAGTTTGTGTTGTGCCAGGGTTGGGGTTATAATTATAGTTTATTCAGAATGACTTTGGATGCATAAATGTGGTTGAAAAGGCACTTACTTAAAACCACTAATAATGTGTTCTTTCGAGTAGAATTACCTTTACCTCCGGTCTGCACTGGTTTTTAAAAAAATCTTTTCTAGAAACTTCAACACAGGTCTGTAGTTTTTGTTGATATGAAGAAAATATTAAACACATTGTGCCTCACAGGTACTGAACTGTGCATTTTCCCTTCAGATTTTAATGAAAGTATCGAGTTCATATCCACTGTAACGTCCTGTGTACTGTGCACTGTGTAACCGCGTTTTAAAAATTGACTAGAGAGGGCACTGCAAGTTTACTCATAGCCAACCCTCTGTGACATTTTCTTCAACTCATGACTTCATAAAACAATATTATCTTTCACCCTGTTAGAAGTGGTCTATGGAATCGGGTGAAGATAAGTTTGCTCTGGGTGTAAATAATAGAACTAATGAGCTACTCTTATCCTCCCAGTTTGTCATTGCATAAAGAAGTATGTGGCATAATTGCGCACACCACTGTAGTATTTGATAATGATTCAGTTTGTCACCGTTGTATTTTGCTGTGGAGACTGTCTCACACTGTCATCTCAATGGGATATGTGAAAAGGATCACAAGTGCAGTCCCATGATCTTTAGTGTTATCTTGTCATGATGGTGCGAAAGTGTTTCTACTCTGAACCTGCATTTAAAGTCTGAACTACATCACACTGTAATTTAGCTTGGTTCTTATTTTTATATTAGTTTATTTTCATAGCATCTTAACAGACAGAAAATTAATTTATAGAAATAACTATTTTCTGTACATTTGGACCTACTGGTCATTAACCACTGACATTGTATCACTGTGCTAAAGTCTGGTCTGACAACCAGCCATGTTTTTACTTTTGTAATAATCATATCTTTGTCCACGCAATGTTATGTGTAGCCTTTTAATAAAGGTGTTACTTTTATATGAACCATTTATAAGCTGTGTGTTTTTTTTATCATTCCACTAGCTCCCACCTACTATATGGTTTGTTGGTGTAATGCTAATTTAGACTTCACCTGGTTGAAACTAATAAGTGTGTACTGTAGTTATTGTTAATCAATTACAGTGGACACTCATATGCACCATCTACAAACTAATAGAAGCATTCAGTTGTGTAAAATGCCAACTGTCAAATACACCGTGTTCAACTTCACATCACAGATTTGTGGGTTGTAGCTGCTGTAGTAGTGGGCCAATCACACATCACATTAAATTGAAGAATGGTTGCAGCGACTGAGAAAAAAGTTAGAAATAGTCCTTTTTATCTAGTTGGGTATACAAAAAGTAATCGATCTATAAACTGCGATTAAGGTGGAATTTAATCAGTATAATGAATCACTTCTTCATCTACCTCTGCTCTTCCCGTCCCTTCAGTTGGTGCTCCAGACCAAATATATGTGATCTCAATCATTTTGAGTTTTATTATCCTGTAAGTTTATACCCTGGTGACAGAACAAGACCCCTCATAGCAGATGTTCATCCACAGGGTTTATGATCGAACCAATACTATATTTAAAAAGCAAAAAATATAGCATGACGGTAATAATGAATCACACACTGGGACGGCATTATGCCTTTGTTTATTCTTCGGTGTAAAAAAAAAAAGACAAAGGCAGGGTAGAGAAGGATGTGTTGCAGTGGTGTTGCACAATCTGTAAAAAGGGCAACTGTCGGTGGGAAAGTTACAAGAAAAGACAAACTATTGATCTATTAATGCCTCTATCCTGTTGGTTCCTTTAGAATATTTGTGTTGCCAAACACATACACTGTATATTAATATATAATGTACATGCATACCTATTTAAGTAGTGAGAATAAAAAGTAGGCTAATATCTACACACAGCACCATTAAAGAAGTTATACTTATCATATGTAGTTAAACTACAACTGACACGGCATCTGACAGTGTACGTAATACAGGTGTGCATACTTGTGCAGCAGGCCTATGCTCTAGGTATCCTATGCATGGCTACTTAGAGCATACAGGATGTATTCTCCCCAGTACATATACTGTACATACTTACCTGATATGTTGACTCAGTATGCTGCCTTCACTTCCCTAAATGGTGATTTGACTGACTTTTTTTCAATGGCCATTTGTAATTTTCATGTTTTGTGTATTCTGAAGGGATGAATTATGAAACCAGCAAAAATCAAATTGCATGAATTATGGTGTTTCATCGAAGTCTGAGGCTTAATAGTATGACTTGATTGAGCGTTGTTTTTTCCCCTCCTCATCTATTTGTGTGAAATAACTATAGCATTCTAAAAAAGGATCAAAACTTTAATATTATCCAAGTCCAACATATTGTCAAACAGCATGACAGGTGGCAAATGTTTGTCAGCGTACGAATTGTGTATGATAAGAGATAAAATATATCAAAAACCTCCAATTTATTTCCAAAAGGATTTTACCTGCAGTAATTTCAATGTCCACTCTAGGAAAGGACAAACGTGAGGTTTTTTTCATGTTGTTTTAACCTGTTTCATTATTGTCTGTTAATGTCCCTCTTTTATGACTTGGCATAACCTTAAAAATTTGTGTAATGAGTCAAAATTGAAGCAACAGAGGCCGAAATAGTTTGACTTTTAGTCCCTGTATGGGTCAAGCTCCAAAACCACCAGATTGTCCATCTTTAATTAAAGCCTCTCTGCCTGGTAAACACCCATTTCTTTCAAACTCCTTGGCATTTTGCTATAAATGTGTAGTCTCCAAAGCCAAGCTGAGATCACCCTGTTTTAAAATTTGAAATAAACACCAGGCAAAAAACACACATGCACAGACAGGAATACCTTACATATAGTTCCAATTGTCAAACACACATGTTAACAAAATGATAATGTGATATTTAATGGATCATTATGGAGAGAACAGATTGGAATTTTGCAATCTCATCTGCTGGAATTAAAAATTGAAGCTTGAATCTTCCCGGGAATCAATAGTCCCAAGATTCAGCTCATTTTAATGTATTTCCTTTTAGAAGTTCTGCGGGATTGCCCCAAACAATTCTGCAGATTTCAATGACTTATGAACAAATTGATAGATTGATGACCATTACTTTGTTATTTGTTAATTAAATCCAACAATATGAACAGACATCATGTAAAGGTTTCTTCTAGAGATTTGACCATTGTTGTTGTAGATTACAGAAGCTGCATGGCTCTCACAGACTTGAGTATAACAACTAAAAATGTTTTAATTCAAAGTATTTCCAGTCATTAAATAAATAAATCTTAGGGTGTTGCTTGAAACTTGAACTTTGGTAGTAATTTGTGTGTGTGTGTGTGTGTGTGTGTGTGTGTGTGTGTGTGTGTGTGTGTGTGTGTGTGTGTGTGTGTGT
>JBBPCS010003072.1:0-12716 GCA_037974645.1 Hollardia meadi
CGTTCTGGGCTACTGTAGAAACATGGCGGCGCAACATGGCGGCCTCCGTGGAAGAGGACCCGCTCCCTATGTAGATAGAAATGGAATATTCTAAGCGCACAAAAACACAACAATTATTAGTTTCAGGTGAGTATACACTAATTAAAACATAATTGTGTATATTATATCCCATTTATACCAATAGATCCCTGTAAATCTTACACACTGCACCTTTAAGTATCGGATTATTAAATTGTAAATTAACCCTGCAAATGTGTTCTGTCACACGGTGAAGTTTAATTCCGTGTCACAGTGTGTATTCTTACCGTAATGAGCGCCTCCTGACCTTGTGCTAGACATGGACTCATTAGCTGGAACACCATGTTTACCTCTGTCACATGCTGTTACTGTCAACATGGGGAATTAAAGGGAACCCCCCTTCCCAATGCAAATAGGCCAGCATCCTCAAGACTCCACGTTCTTAGAGGAGCTTGCCTCAGGACTCGAGTCGACCAAATGCTGCGATTAAAAACGGGAAAAGTAAGTCTGGATGATTAACAAAGTCGAGTGCTTGGGGCCATTTTGTTGGGTTTAGATATTAGGAAGTCTGACATACATCCATGACTTATTTATCAAATGTTGTATTTTGTCAACATCTAGAGCTACGAAAAACAAGAAACCTCATGGACTCCTGAAGGAGTTTAATAAACATAACATAAATACACATACACATAATTCCACTGTGTTCTCTGAAACAGTTACAGGTCTTGTATATTAACCCATGGTGTGTGTTATTATAGGGACTTTATTACTTTCTGAATTACCTGGACAGTTTCAACATATAGCTCATATTATTTTACAAAAAGCACAGTCTGACATTGTGATATAGTCCCTCCTGTATCAACTTCACTTGCTGGACGCAGGACAGTAGGCCACTGCAAGCTGCTGCAGGTGAATCTTAGCTCTTTCTCTGGGTTTTTCAAGGGATTTGAGCTTGCTTCAGCATTTATGTTGCTTCGCTATACTCTTGTGCTTGCAGGGAGTAGAAAAGTTTAATCCACTGCGTGCACAGCTGCAGTTCTGAGGGTATGCCTTTTTATTTATTTTTTACCGCTTGTGACTATGCACTTTGTTGTTTTATATTGGGAAAAGCTTCATATAATCATCAAATGTAAGAGAAAGAATAGGAGTCATGTATGTTGGCTCAAGATGGAACAATCAGTGAATATTACCACTGCTTGACTAGACTGCTCGCTTTTTCTTTTCGAATGTGAATAGTACCTGGTACCGCTCACTTTTTTATTTGGTGTTACCTCGGTCAAAGTTCCAAGCGAGCTGAGGTGATACTTAAAGGTGACGTAAAAACACAACAGGCCAGCGATTGGCCAGAGGTGTTACTCCTGCAAAAACCTGGCATTTTAAAATCATCAAGCTACCATCAATAACAACAGCAATTTTTTTTGACTCCATCCAGATTTTACAAAAACGGCAAAACCACAGTGTGGTCAGTTCCTGAAGTACAGACGTATCAAGAACACCATCCCTCCGATATCCTCTGTTATAGGAGTAGTCTAGCTCCTTTGTGTGTTTGTGTGTGTGAGTGTTTGGTTTAGAGAGTGAGCCTCAGAACGTGACTGCAAATGCGAGCAGAGAAGAGGAAAAGGTTAGGAGTTAGTTGAGAGTTTAACAGTAAATGTACAGTGTAGGTTACAGTTTGTCAGTGACTAAATGCTGCAGTTTCTCATGGCCAAAGTAAAGTTCCCACGTGGTGTTTCCCATTTCCACTATGATAATCAGCAAAAGAATCCCGCCTACATTGAAAGAGTGCTGCAGTGGGAAAAGCAGTGAAAAGTACCCTCACCTGAATGTGATGGTGAGGAATGAGACCCGTATGAGTCATCATAAACAATCTGGCTTCCCCTGTCTCCAAAATGTTGGTACGCATGGGTCACGGGTTTGAATTTACTCACAGGTGCGCACATTCTCCCATCAAGTTAGGTTTTTTCACATCACAACTTTTGCATGGAAACTGGCGTACGCCTCTGTAAGGCCCCGTTTTGTGTGTTCGCAATGGTTATAAATGAGAAACCAGGTACCAAAAGTGAGTCGACACAGTTGTTGCATCTCCAGAGTTTAGCCATATTATGGCAGGATCTAGAAATGGAAGCATACTGACAGACTTCACAGTTTGATGATTTATAATGTATAAATCTTACTATGGTGTGCACTGATCATATGTACACACAGAATTACTAACTAGCATAGATTTACGACTTTATACTGACTTTAGAGCTCATCCTGCTCTGCTTGAACTATATAATTACCTACGCCTGAGTGCTTATTAACGTAAGTATGCATACAGCCTTTTTGCTAAGTGCACTTCTCCGTCTTCCACCTTCCCATCCTTCAATGAGGTATTGTAGAAAGTTACAACTAGCAATCCCACTCATAAATAATTCAGACATGTATCTGTTTTTAACCCACACGGACTGCCGGGCCTCTGAACATTTCACTCAAATATGTGCTAATGTTAGATCAGGCATCCTGCTTCGGCTATGCTGCAGGAGGCCAGAGGGCGAGGTTTATTCTGGGACAGGTTTCCACGGTCTGAGAGAGCAGAAAGGAGACCGTAAGAGTGGATGTGGTGCCGGTTCTTGTCGTTAATGTGCTGTTTGAGATCATGCATGCAGGGCTATGCAGATTTGAGATTTGTCTGCAAGAAGGAGCCATTAGTTGTCACATAAATAAGATTCCCAACTACACTCAGGGTGCCATTGATTCCAGTGCATCTTTAACGTACCACAACTAAAGTTTCCAGTGTGGGAGACTCACTGCTTCCAGCCCTGACGAGGGATTGATCCTCTCGTCCTCGACGTAGTCTGACAAACATAAAACCACACTCACCGCACAGACTAACAGAATAAACAGGGAATCCCTGCCACTTGCAGATTGACAGCTGGGTATATAGTAGCTTGGACAGAGAGTGTCTACCCACAGCAGATAGGGCACATGGAGGGAAGAATTGTGGAGATGCCTCCTCAGTTGAACTTAGCATGGACAGCCTAGCCAGTGTGAAGTCAATGAGTGAGCCTTTCACATGCTAATTTAATGTCATTCTCCCGGCCTCTTTTATTTTGCGCCAGTTAACAAATTGACCAATTGTGACAACACTTTAAAAAAAAATAAAAAATTAATCTGTGTCCTCTCAAGTCTGCTGAACATTTTTGTAGGAAATATAGTCCCTATGCTCACAAACATTAATTTTAAGGTTTGAGTTTTGGAATGCTTAACATGCACTCATTTGCTTTCTTGCTGAGAATGCAATACTACTCTCAGGTCATCACAATATGTGATGACCTGAGATGACATACAGCCAGGAGCTCGCTAGCTTACCATAACGACAGAAAACAGTGGGAATCGGCTAGTCGGGCTGTGTCAAAAGGGAACAAAAAATCCACTTACCACCTCTAAAGCTCCCTAATTAACACGTTATGTCTAAATCTGTACAAAAAACAAAGTGCAAAATTGTCAATTAATGGAGCTTCAAATGCAAATGCCAGCATGGCTGTCTTCCCTTTTATGCTAAGCTAAGTTAACCACTTGCTGACTCTTACTCCATATTTAGCATAAGAGCATGAAAGTGGTATATACTGTATATATATTTATATATTCTCATCTCAATTTTGGCAAGATAGTGAATAAGCATATTTCTCAAAAATGCCAAACTATTCCTTTAAAGGACGAGGCGTGGTTAGGTTTGCCCATAAACTGAAATTTCTGAAAACACCCAAAAGATGCTTAAAAAAAAAAAATGATGTTTTATGCATAATACTCAATTTCTACATACCAGCACCTCCCACCTTTTTTTATTTTGGTCATATTCTCCTCCACACTCTTTTGTGCGGAGGGAGATTCCTCACACGAGGAAGTTGTTAAGCTGCGATCAGGGAAAGTGCTGGATGTCTTTTGGAGGAGTAACGGGGAGGGAGGGAGGAGGGACCCTTTAATGGAGGGAAAGCAGGGGGAAGGTTCTCTTGTCAGACCTTGCTGAAAGAAACTGGCATTTTTTGTGCCTAGAAAATTTAGCAACAATGATGGAGAGGAGAGGAGAAATTTAAGGTTTGGTCTCGAAAGAAAGGAGGGGGTGGATAAGAAGGTTTAAGGGAGCTAAGAGGGAATGGGTGGAGGAAAAGAATTAAAGGATAAAGGCGGCGAGAAAACATCCAATGTGTTTTTATTTCTTTACTTTTAGTTTCATTCTGATTCCTTGATTTGCACTCAAGTTTGGGCCAATGAATAAAACATTGGGAAAGATGGAATGGTAAAAACAACAACAAAAAAAAAGAATTAATGTCTTTTTCACAAAGGATCACTGAAGCACCCCTGAGGGGAGAGGACCCTGTCATCTCACTCCTGTGTTTGTGTGTGAATTTAAATCAGGTTTGACCCTCCCCCTCTTCAACCCCCCACCACCATCAGCACTCAGAATCCAGTCTGAACCCAGTCCCCCCCCTCTCTGCATGCTGGCTATTCTTCTGCAGCTCATGCAGCAGATACGTTGTGTTTTTTATCAGTTTTATCACTCTGCACAGAACCAGATAAAGCAGAGTGGCTCCTGATTTAGTGAGGAGGGGGAAACGGGAGATACTGTAGGAGGAGCGTGAAGGAAAGAGGGCAGCAACGTTTTTTACACTGCATTCGGCTAAAATGGGAGAGGCGTGTTAGGAGAGAGAGAGAGCAGTACAGACTCGCTGCAGTGCAGGTGGATCAAAACTGTCTCGTGACGAAGGAGGTCAGGAGGAAGCAGTCAAACTCTTATAGGCTGACTAACAGGTTTGTTGTGCAGTTTCTTAAGAATGTGAGTCGATTGTTGCATGGTTTGCCTCTCTGTGTGTGTGTGAGTGTTCTGTATCTACTATAATAAATGCTGTGTTCTCCAACAACAGGACTGCTATCTCACTGCTGTCTGCTCTTTTAGCCTCTAGGCAGCTGTGACATATCCGAGAACTGACAGCACCAAGAAAAAGACAGAGAATTTGTGGTAAACTCATAGGTGTTTTCAAGCATTTTTGTTTTTCTCTGTGCCTCACGCACACAAGAGCAGGCGGCATGAGAAAGTTTTGAGCTGGAGAGCAGAGTAGAAGACTTTCTGCTTCATGCTACATGAAACAGCAGAGGCCCTCCTCCCTCCTTTCAGATGGGTTCTTTTTAGAGAAGAATAGAGCCGAGAGCTGTGAATGGGCCCGAGATGGCTTTCTGTGTGCAGAAGAGAGGGTGCCGCCCTCTCAAGTGTCAACATGCTTAATGGGTTGGTGGTGGGAGGTAGATTCCTGTGCTTGCAGTTTATAGAAGGGGCTGGGTTTTATGTTCTGACAAGAGGGGAGAATATTACCTGTATTTCGTCCCCAAATTGTTCTAACAGTTCCCTTAAAAGTTCTTCCTGTCTTGCGGCTCCCACCCTGCTCTTTACCCTCTGAGGGAAGGCGGAGCGATTCAGTCGGGCTTTACTCATCTTTTCATAGGTGTCTGTTTACTGTTGAGTGAGCAGTGATAAGGAGCTGTTAGGAGCTGCTTGTTTCTATTCCTGGCTGTTGTTTTCTGGGTGTTCCTATGAAAGGTGCCCTTTCATGGATAACGGAATGAATGATGGGAAAGTCTGTGGTTTGGTTGCCCTTTGCTTATATTCTTTGTTTGCCAGCTCTAAATTTGCTGCATACAGTTGCCTCACTTTATTCAGTTTTACATTTGTTGCTTGAGGTGTTTTGCGTGATTTGCATTCCAGGCCTCCAGGTTATTGAGCGTTTTGTACTTGTTTTCTTTTTCCTCTCAAAAGAGCTATCACAAAAAAAAAATCTGTACTCAATTTCAGCTCAATCTTCTCCGATTTTGAGTTTTCCTGCAAATGTTTAAACCCTCTGGTGTGCATTTTATCTGACATTGTTTTTGAGTGTCAACCTACATCAAATGTGTCTGCGGTGCAGTAACCCCGTGCACTGAATTGTAAAGCGTCAAAATGTCAGTGTCATGTCCACACAGCACTCCAAAGTGTGGATATTTAATGAGAAAAAGCGCTTTTGGGCTTGTATTACTCTCTGTCATCTATTCCACCTGACAGGCACAACATATTTTCCCGGCCGCTGGCGAATGAAGTCTGACTTGCTGTCAAGTCTTCTCGTCTTCTCAGTGCTGAAATAATGAAGTCTGATGAATTCACAGCAGTGACACAAACACCTGCGTCCATGGTGCTGCCTCCTGAAAGCAATGAACTCCTCACATGTTGTACACACACCCTCCTCCTCTGTTGCCTCATCACTTAAACATTACTTTGAACCAGAGGCCCTGCCAGAATGTTATTGATTACAGCAGCCTATTAGGATTGCACAATACTGAAAGAATGTAGAAGATGATAGAAAAAACATTTGATTTTTTTAATAACTTTGGTTTAATGTATGAGGATGTTGGATCATAGATAGACATAATAGATTGCTCACTAATTGTGATGCAGTGTGTTGGTATTTGATCTTGACACACTGACGTGCGTGCGTTTTTCATGTGCTCCAAATGCATTAAAACTCTTCAATAAGAAACCAAACGTGCACATTCGTTTCAGTCGCTAACAGTCTTCTTTTGCGGGCGTTATTAACAAAGTGTGTTGTATTCTGCTTTGAGATTTAACTCTGCAAGAGACACATATAGTCTGCAAACACATCCTGCTTCCATGGCACTCGCTGCTATGGTGATGGCTTCAGTCCTCTAATGAATCCTGAACTGTCTCATCAAATATTTGTCCAGAGTTCTTTTGCAAAGAAGAAATAACATAGGAGCCTTGCAACAGGCTTTGTTTGGTCTTCATCTTTTGGCCATTCTCCGAGGTTGATTCAGGAATGACTTTGTGTGCTGGGCCCTTCAAGAAAATATTGCAGCTTCAGGCCAAATGATTTGCAGTCATGCTGGCCTTGATTTCCTCCCCCGAGGCATTTTATCTGCATTCAACACCACATGCCTGCTCTGGGGTCAAGGATTTGAGACATATCTTTGTGGTAAATCATCTTATTTCTCTGTTTCATGCGACTTATTGCACGTCAACTTTGCACATCTAGTTCAAGAACATTTTCATTTTAAAAGTGGCCAAAAGAGTTTACTTGTCCCCCAAGCTGAGGCCGAGGAGCCGAGTGCTGCGATGAAGTATTGTCCCGGTGTCTCAATCAACCCCAGTGACCTGAGCACCTCTCCAGTTCCTCTCGTTATGTTTCCACTTTAGGAGGGATGATAGACTGTGTGTGTGCGTGAGTGTGTGTGAGTGTACATGTGTGTGTGAGTGAATGAGTATGTGTTTTACAAAGAGACAGGAAGGGGTTGTCTCATTGTCTAAAAAATGGGTGTTAGTCTTCTTTCTCACTTGTGTTGTAAATCACTGGTTTATGTAATGGGGCTGTGTGTGTGTGTGTGTGTGTGTGTGTGTGTGTGTGTGTGTGTGTGTGTGTGTGTGTGTGTGTGTGTGTGTGTGTTAAATGGCTTTGCTAGCCTGTATGCGATTATGTCATACAGCATGGTTTCCAGCTGTCCGAGTCTGCTGCATTTAATTTAGTTTTCAGGAAAGTTGTCCCCAACCACAATGTGTGTGTGTCATTTATGAGTTTTTGTATGTGTAAACTGTGTGTATTTGTATGTATTTGTATGTGTTAAATGTGTTCTTCATTGTTTGTGTAAAAGCGCCCCCTCCAAACTCTGTGGAGCGTCACCTGTTGGCCCGCCAAGCGAAGAAATCGTTGCTGTCAGATTCTGGCTGATGAAAGCTCAGAACCTTTTTTTTTTTTCCTTTCTTTTTGATGATTGTGATTTAGGTCTGATTGAACCCTGCAGTCCAGCTCTAAGTTAAACCAAATGTACTTGGGCTGGGTCTCATTGAGGGGCTTAGATGTGAGCTTTGACAAAGGACTGCACACGTTTCAGCTTTAATGCAGGTGCACACACAGGGGCCCAAAACTTACTGTGATCAGGTTTCTTTGCAGAAAGCAAAGCATGAACATACCATCTTTGAGCCAGGATTTTTTTTATGGTCAAGGCCATTTTATTTAGTAAACACTGAGGTCTTTTAAAGTTTGATATTCCCGTGGACAAGTTTAATCTTCAATTTCCTCCAGGCTTTAATTCATATCTAGTGGCTTGTTGACATTGACTCATTGTTGTCCTCTCTCACAGATGGTTTAATCATGTTACAGTCATTAATCTGACTCTTGGAACACCTCAAAGGGGAGGAATTGATGCTGTGTGGTTGAGTTGTTTGATTTACTGAGGATCAGTCCTCTTGCTGCAGTTAAATTCATGTCTGAGAGGGCAGTGAGAGAGAAACTGCACTCATCTATTGTATGTTTCTCTGGATATTAATATCAGCTTGCTCTTCTCTTTGTCCAACAATGGTTTGACCTTTCTAACCCCAGACACCCAGTCAGCCTTGACTGCAGTTAGTTGAGGCTTGTAGGTTGAAACCAATAACTTCTCCCAACACTTTATATAGACTGCTCTGGTCAGGTCAGAGTTCATGGGAAAGCTTTGCTGAACCTGTCTTCACCCAATGGAAGGACCTGCCAACATGTTTCTCTTCTGATTTGTCACTAAAGTCAGATCTCAGTTATTTTTTCCAGAAGACGAGAGAATCGATGCACACCTGTTAAGCTTACTGTAGATGCTCCATAATCTGTTCATGTAGTTTCTGATCAGCTTCTGAGTGCTGCAATGAGTAAAAATTTCCGTCTAATGAAGAAGTATCCACCAAAAAATGACTCAGGCCTTTGGGACAGGACATTTCTCCCCCCGCAGTTATGACCAACCTTTACTTTCCATTATGCATTAGATACTTTCTGGCTTAAGTCACTCAGTTTATCCCCATCTGCAAATATTACACTTCTAGTGTACAGTCATTTACTTTGCTTGGCCATAAGACCTGAAATTGTACTTCAACTTTTTTGCTTGAGACACATGATGAAAATGTTTTTATCCATAACATGTCATTTGTATCTGAGTACAGTTTCTAGTCTTGTCTCCCTGAAGGACAGCCTGCCTGTCTTAGCAGAGTCTTTGCTTCTGTTTAAAGGGAGGAATTTCTGAGATTTTGTCTGTATAAAATTATCATTGACCTTTAATTTGCATTTGTTAGGAATGGTGAGGCTAGTCAAGTTAGTTAGAAGACACCAATCGGCATCAAAACTCAAGGTAACGAACAGTTTGAAAAGTGTTTTATGAGAACTTTTATTGTAATGTTTAATGCCCATTAACTTTCACTGTAATTGTTAACAAATGCAAGAAAGTGCTAATATCTCAATTCCATGGGATAAAGGCTTCAATAGTTTAGATTTCCGAAATCCTACATCTTACTTGGTGAGGAAAGAAAGAAGTGGTGAAGCCTTTACTTTGAGCTCTGACAGGAAAGTTGGAATCTCAAAGAAAGGGGAGAACTTATTAGACGGAATTGTTGGTTTGGTCCAGATGTGACATTTGTCTGCAGGGATTTGCAGCTCTGTGTAATGTGATGTGTGGTAGGTTGAGGGACTATAAAAGGAGGAGTCGAGCACAATGGACCAACCAACCAGCACAAACACATGCAAACAAACAAACTTGCAGTACATCCCTGGGATACACTGAAACACCATACAGAACCTTGTTTTTTTTAAAGTCCAAAAACAATGAGCTCATCATTCAGTGGGAAGCTTTTCTGTCCTGGCAAATATTGACTCTGGTGGTGAGGAGACTGGGCACACAGCCTCCCAATTTCCCCTTAAATCTTCTTTCTCCCTCTTTCTTAACCAAAACCTGGAAGTCATTAATGAAGTCAAGATGGGGTTTCTCTCATCCAGAGGTGGATATTTGAGTAGAACTCATTGAGGAGGGACTCTTGTTAGACCTCCCACACCTCCCATAAAGGGAATTGCATCAGAGTAAAGCTGGAGATCTCAGTGCTGAAACCAGCTGTGGTTTGATGTTTGGCTATAACCAAACCTAGTTACTAAAGCAGAGACTGTTTACCACAATCACAGTCTTAACCCCAATTTCCAAATGCAAACAGGTGCTCAACTGTGTCAGTAGCATATGCATCTAGACTGAATAAAACTGTGAGTTTGGAATATTGGCATAGTTCACCACTACCTTTTACCCTTGGTAGGCTGTATTGCATTGTGTTATAGGCTTAACCAAGCAAGTGAAGCTTGAGGGTAAAAGTGTAAGCTCAGGAAGTTCAGTGGTTGTAAGAAGCAAAAGAATGACTCTTTTAATTTCTCTTTTCTTTTAATTAAGTTATTTTAATTAATTTAAGAAATGTATTTGTGCTATGTGTAGGCATGATATTGCAATGGGCAGCCCACATTTTTTTTTTAAATTTTATTTGTGGGTTAACTTAAAAGATTAGATTAAGGCATTTTTGAGGGTATCAAATCCAAATTATCTGTCATTCAAAGTATTCCCCAAAGGGAAAGAAAGGAGAACTTCTATATGTTTCAGTTCATGTTTCTCTGAATCTTGAACAAACTGGATTACAGCCAGCAGATGACTAGTTTATGTTGTCATTGTACTTTTTTCTCCCTGTCCTAATCATGTTTAGTGTAAAATATGCTATTTTGATATGTCTGGATTCTTTGCTGTGGTCTGTGCCTTCGTGCTTCAAATAATGGATAAACTAAGGGAAATAGAAGAAATATATGAACTGTCAGGGGAATAAACAGCTAAAATGTTTTACGATTCAGATACACATAAAGTAGATTTACATGTTTATAACAAAGAGGAACAAACTGATTGGGTTGAGTCATAAAGTTCTACCATCACAAGTTTTGGGGGAGCCCTCTGGGTCCTCTCCCCAAGGCCTGCTAATCATTGTGGGCTTGAAGTTGGAGAACACAGCCCAGATTCCTCATGCATGAGAGAAGACGGGTCTAAAGAAGAAAAGGAGGGAAGAAACTAAATCTGAAAGTGTGTGAGCCTCTTAAGGTTGTGCAAGAGAGAGTGTCGTATCAGTTTCATGGGTCAAGGGTCGTAACCCTGTTCATGAAACAAGTAGAAGTGCAGATTGAGAAGTGGGGTGGAAGGTCAAATAAGGCACATGTACAGAAAAAGACCATTTTGGGATACATGAAGGGAGAAACAGGCAATCAAGTGGGAAGTGTGACGAGGTGGGAAGAGATGTTATTAATCTCTGTTGTTTTCCCCTCATATTGTCATTTCCTCTGCAGCTGGTCCTGGGTTGAGAGGGAAAGAAAAACACAACTGAGGAGATCAGAAATCTAAACAGTGGTCCTGCCTGGCTGGGTGTTCCCCACCGCTGACACATTTGTAATAAAACACATTGTCTGATTTCGTAATGTGCTGCTAAATAAGGTAGAAGAGAAGGCCAAGCAGTAGAAAAATGCACAGATATAGTGATGTTAAATATATTAGTGTTGTGAACCAAGGGTTCACAAAGTTACAAACTGACATTAATGGACAAGAAGGACAAACATTCATGAGAAATCATATTAAAAGTTGATGGGTCAGGAATTAGATGAGAATAGTTTACAACAGACAATTTACTTCTGTCTCCAAAATAGGTCTCAACATTTAGTGTGACGAGTATTTCCACAGATTTATTGCACAGCTTTGGCCCCTCATTTACTCTCATGTCAGGTCGCCGGAGTTTGACCCGGCAGCCTGTGGGTCATGGCACCATTAAAATGCACTCTCAACAAGGGTTTTCCCACCTGACATTGAACCTCCTTGTTGATCTAAATCATTGAAGATTGGACGTCTCTTTCTCATACAAACATATGCTCATGAGCAATCGTGTGTGTTCATACACACCAGAGACCATCCAGCACTGGGGGAAGAGTCACTTATGCCAAATTTCCATATGGTCGTGATACCTGCAGCAAAATATTTCAATCTGAAATATTTTAATGTGAAGTAGTAGAAGTACACAATGTTTGTAGATGGTTCAGAATCCGATGCTTTCAGCAAAGGGCTTTTCGGGTCATGTAACAGCATTTGAAAGCCCCTTTCCAATGTCAATAAATCTAAATTGAAATGAAGAGACACACGGAAAATGTTTGCCCTTTCCTCTATTTGTATGATTCATTATTTTGAGACTATAAAGACACACAAGTCACAGAATTCTTGGAGAGAGATTGGGGATGCAGTGAAAGGGAGGCTATGATGGAAGGATTTTTCACCCCGCCTTTGAGTGTGGAGGCTCTGATCATCTATAAACAGTTTTACCTTCAGACATGGTCAGATCATAAGTCATACAAACATGCTGTTTCAAGCAAACAGAGTCAATATTTTTCAGAACAATTACATCCCTGATCTTAGCCTCAGTAAAGAAATGTGAAACAAGAAAATGGCTCAAACTAAGAACAGTAAGTTGGGAGTAAGGTGAGACTCTTTCTCTGTAGGTTCATGCCTTATCACAAATGTTGAGCCAATCCCTTTAGTGCAATGCCACAGCTCGGCTGAGGACAGAGGCAGCCATGGTTTGGCCCTGCTTACAAGTAGGACCACAATATCATGGGCATAGGCGTAGATTTAGGTAGGGATGGTAGGGACGTGTTCCTACCAACTTTAAGGAAAGCTGAAATATCCATACCAACATTTAGACCTGTAATCACGGCTAAAACGGAGACCTTTTTTTGGGGCTGGACTGCAGAGGGCCAGCCCTAAGGGTTGCTCTGTGGCTGACTCTCCCCTCTGTCCGAAAGCTCCCCGGAGCTCAGCAGCTG